>VDFB02069485.1:0-28602 GCA_007258455.2 Sequoia sempervirens
CACACTAGAAAATATCACTTGCTTTGTAGCATTGAACTCAGCTATAGGACACACAATGGTCCCAATTATGATTCCATCTTACTTCACAAACCTTCCCTCAAACATCTTACCCTATTTTCCATGCTTCCCTGTAGACTTTTCACCACTTACCTTGACTATACTAGACTTACATGAAAGTTTTGATCTTCCACTCTTGGAATCATTAGACTCCTTGTTATCCCTCCATCATTCCTTTGCTTCTTATCTACTGTCCCATCACCATTAACTTGCTCCAAACCTACAAACATTTTGTCTTTTCTGCCCTCAAGCCTTAAAGGCTCTTTTTTCCAAAAATTACAACTTTAGACTTACCCTTGTCTCTTGCATTTCCTTGCAAAGGATTCAACTTAAAACTTTTAATATCCTTCCTAATTGTATAGGTGTTTTCCCTACCATCATACATGGACCTTCTATCAAATTTCTATGGTCTCCCCAATAGCAAATGACAATAATCCATTGGTAACACATCACACAAGACCCTATCTTTGTACTTCCCAATCTATAAATCCTCATAGGCTTGTTCATTTACCACTAAATTTTGACTATAATTCACCCAAAAAAATTTGTAAGGTGCTACATGAGGTATCTTCTCTAAATTTAATTTGTGTAGCATCTCCCTAGACACCATATTATCCTAAGAACCTGAATCCATAACAACTTGGCACACTTTACCTTTGCATTTGCATGAAGTTCTAAATAGACTCCTTTGGTTCATATCTTCCTCCTTAGGTGCTTGCAACAAGGTTCTTCACATCATGAGTGCTTCTCCCACCTCTGGGTATGCAAGAGTACTTAAAATTTCACACTCTTCCTCTTGGACTAGTTGTGTTCTTTCACTCTTCCTATCACCACTTGATGTTGAACCTTGGTTTTGAGGACATTTGAAAGATGGGTATCCATATTCATTGCATCTATAACACCTTCCTGATAATTCATTGTAATCTCTCCTTTTTCCAAAGTTAGTTCTTCTAGCTTTCCAAAGTTATAATCATAAGGAAGGAATTTACCTTTTAGTTTTGTCTTCATTCTTTCCAAAGAAGTGATCTTTCTTTTCCCTTTCTTTTTCCTTTCATCTTGCACAAAATTCCACCATAACAAAGCATGTCCTTTTAGTTTATTTTTAGCCTTCTTCAGCTTATGCTCTTCATAAGTCTCTTCACTCTGAAAGTAGTTATCTAAAGCCCCTATCCAATCCAAGATCTCTTCACTATCAAGTTTTCCTGCATACATAGGCACATCCATTTTTCCATGTCCATTCTTCTTCATAGCCTTCAAAAGCTTCATCATTTTCACATGACTTGGATCCATCTCCTCTTCTTCACTAGAGGTCTCTTCCTCTTTAGAATCACCTTCTTCCAAAAGAACCCCACCTTTAGCTTTCATCACAACAATTTCCTGCTTTAGGGCTTCTATTTCTTTGTCATGGTTTTCAATCTTCCTTTCAACAACATTCCTATTAGGAGGAATGTTGATTCCTCCAATTACCTTCTTCTTACACACAAAACTTCAACCTTCTTTCACAAGAGACCTACTCCCTTGCTCTGATACCACTCTAATGCCAATCAAGGTGGAGAAACTAACAACCAGATCCAAAATCACTAGACCTTAATAAGACATCAACCCTTGAAAATTAAAATCACCCAAATTGAATCAACTAACAAAAAAAGGCTTGTATCCTATAAATATCAACAAAAGGGATTATATTTTTAGAGAAATCCATACAAGTGATATCCAAACATTATACAAGACTTTTCTCATATTCCAAAACACTATCCTAGAAGACCCCACAAGGTTTCCTTGTACCAACATTGAGAAACATCAAACTGCCCTAAAAAAAGGCCACTAGATTTAGCCTTATTTTAAAAAAAGGTATCCTCCAACCACCTTGTACACTCAAAAAATATTTAGACAGTCTTAAATTGTGATCCCAAATTGCAAATTCTCTAATTAATTCACCACTACAAGACTTCTACGGTGCTACTCCAGCAAACCCTCCAAATACACACATAAACCTAGGGTTTATTGAAAACCTACATTCCACACCACCTCATAAGATCTCAAAACCAATTCAAACACTCCTAAATAAACTTTTACATGCTTAATAATTCAAGAGAAATGACCTCCCACTTATATTTCACCAAACCCTAGACTAAAACATCTACTTTCATGTATTTTTCCACACAAACCCAACAAGAACAACAACCCAATATTCTTTATTTATTTACCTCAGCATAAAACACTCATCTTAGCACTTAAATATCATCCATGTGACTCAATACACCAATTACAGTGAGCACAATTGGTGTATGGGCCTTTAAAACATAATAAATGCCACAAAACCCCAAAACAAGGTATACCCAGTAGTCCTCAGGGAAATGGTTATAATATGCTTCAAATTCACTTATAAACTATCAAACCAGTTGTAAAACACTATTGATTCATTCCACTACAGCATCCACAAATAGTTTGTACAATATAATGACTATACATTACTATACAAATCTAAAAAGGATGAAAAAAACATAGAAAATTCCTAAAAATAGTGAGAATTCAATTTGGTTTTCTTTCAAAATCTCTAAGCCAAACTTTACAATGATGATTTCCAAAAATTTAAAGGTTTATTCACCCAATAAAACTGAAACAATAACCTCTAACTGAATTTTTAATCCCCTTATGACCATTGGATGCAAATTACATTGTTTTTAGAATTTTGTTGACAACATTGTTACACATTTTGCAATATTTGCATTTGTGGCCCCAAGTGACTCTAAACAAACCAAATACACCTTGAATGGTCTTATTGGACCTTATTCAACATAGACTAAGACCTTATACTTAGAAACCAACCAAACCTTACCTAGACCACTTCACCATCCATGACCTTGATTAACACTTTTACATTATTTTTATCATATTTTGCAACTTCCTCATTGCTTATTGATTAAAAGACTTTCAAATTGACCCATTGGACCTTCAAGACTCAATTTTATTTCATCACAAGGTGTATATTATACACCACATTCTCTCCAAGAAATGCCAATTTCTTGAAGGATTTCATCTATTCAACATAATATGAGAATATATCTGCTTAATATGCAATGTATGTGGAAATATTGTGAAAGAGTGTTATAAATACATTGTGGGATCACCCTCTCGAGTTTTGCAAAGCTTGAAGTGTAGGAGGAAATCTAAGTTACTTTGTCTTGTTCATTGGCCCACATTCTTTAAGGTTGTTGACTATTGGACTTGGCAAATCCATAGGCTTCCCTGAAGATCTAGTTGGAATTTAAAAGAACCAATAGATCCTTAGTCTTGTCTATTGAATTTTCTCTTGAAAATTATTGCTCAAATTGTTGAAATGATAAAAATGACTTGAAAACTTGCTTATATAGGAATCAAGACCTAATCAATCGTTATTTAGGTCTCAAAGGCTGACATCCACCAAAAATTTAAATTAAAATGGTGAATTTCTTGCTCAAATTTAAAAAAAAACCCAAATGGGACTCATTTTTCACCCTTGGTGAATGGGTCCCACCTAAGGGGCATCATTCACCCAAGGTGGTGAATGAGTCCCACCTTAGCTTTTTCATGTACATTTTTGGGATTTTTGGTGTTTTAAGTGAGTTTGTCAGGTTTTTAGGTGAAATAAGCCTTGAGATTTGAAATAATGAGTGTTAGGGGCCTATTAATGATGATTTTAAAGGTTAATTAATGCTATGGTGCCAAAATATGTCTAAATTAGGTAAGTGATTGTACTATCTCAAAGAAGGGAGTAAATTTTAGTTACCACATGAACATCTCACCATATATCGCCTATTTTCCAATGGTCTAAGAACTAAAATAATGAGTCTTAGGGGCCTATTAATGATGATTTTAAAGGTTACTTAATGCAATGGTGCCAAAATATGTCTAAATTAGGTAAGTGATTGTACTATCTCCAAGAAGGGAGTAAATTTTAGTTATCACATGAACATCTCACCATATACCACCTATTTTCCAATGGTCTAAGAACTAAAATGTGCTCCCACACCCAAAATATAACAATTCTACTCGACCCCATAAACTTTTTTCTCCTTTATAAAATTATGTACATGTTCCTATATATCTATGCTAGTAAAGATTGAGCCCATGTATATAACCTCCCCTCATTTATCATCCCCTCAAGCACTCTCACTTACACAATAATTAATAATTCATGATCACTTTTAAAGAAATAATATGATAGTTTCAAAGACCTAAAAATATGCATAAATACTTGAACCCTCCCATCCCTTGATCAATTCAATCTCATTCCATATAACTAGTAAATCATTTCTCATAAATAACAACCCTAAAGCCTCTGTATCCCTCTCTAGCTCATACTCCACTAAGAATCCATAAATCATTAGCTATAATACGTTCTAGAAAGCCTCTAGTGTCAACATAATATTTATTTTAGATAGATAGAAGGATCTATTATCATTGTACCACCTCTCCACAAATGCTATCAACACAACTCCCACTCTAGACTGGTTCTATTTCATATAAGAAAAACCATATTCAAGTTCTAATTTATGAAATTACTAATATTTGTAAGTAGTGATTTCAATAGATGCTAAATTTTTCATCCCATGCAAGTGAACATGATCTAACACAAGTGAGACTCATTTCATGTCGGTATTGCTTTGAGCATAAGTATAAATTTTACTTATATGAGAACCAATTTTCTAGAACAAGTTATAACAATGAATACAAAAGTACCAATCCATGATCTCCCATAAATGAGTGTGCCTATTTTTCCCATTTTTTACACACATTTAATACACCTAAATAACCCTAGTAGATATTTTTTTATTTCTTACCATTGCTCCTACCTCTTCTACTCACCTATATTACCTCACATTCTCGATACTTAATGGATGTGACATGAGATATTTTCCATCTTGTCCTTACTCCTTCAAATAATTTTGTGTTATTATATCCAAGGTTTGAAAATAAAAATAAACTATTAAATACCCCATACACCTATTTATGGGCCACCCAAGATTTTTCTCCAAATTTCCCCCTTTTCCCACAATTTTCTTTACCATTTATCTATAAATTATCCATTTTTATTTCATTGATAATTATTTTACCTTTATCAAATTTTCATCTTTATTTTCCATTTAAAGAGCTCCCTCAAACACCTTTTTTTCAAAAAATTCATGTTATTCCCTTGCCCTTATAGTGTGTATCAGGTTCTGAGTAGTCGGCTTGTAGCTACCTTAACTCTTAATTAAGTCATATTATCATTATTATATTGTTATTTAGTTATTTAGATCAGCCTAGGGCTTATATAGGGTTATATAAGTCAGCTTGGGTGATATCCTAGGCATAAATAGGTATATACAGAAGGTTGTGCCTCTTATTTCATCATCAAGTGGAGTATTGAGTTCTTAATGATGAATATTGGAGGTATTCCCCTCGAAGTGGAATAGGAGGTCCTCATTATGGCATATTATTATCAAGTATTTTCCACATATTTCATATCATCTTCTTCTATTGTGCAAGTTATTTCATAATAAGTGGTATTAGAGCATGATCTCAAGGCACTATTGCAACATGGCATTTTTTTTTCAATTTTGGAGGTCATTTTGTGAAAAGCATATCTCCTAGATTATAGTGAAATTTTGTCTAATATTTGAATGGTTTTTGAATGATATTTTGAAGAATCTACAGTTTATATTTTAGAACAATTAGAGTAGAAATGAGTGAGAACTATTACATAATTAGGGTTTTTATCAAGTTTATTTGGAAAACGCATATCTCCCACATATTGAAGAATTAGTTTTTTGATTTTTGTGGGTTATTGAAAAAATATTAGAGGATACAATCCAATTTTTAGAGCAATTAAATCATTAATATTCAATTTATTGGGAAATTATGGCTTTTTAAAAAAATTACTCTCAAGACTGCAAATCACCTAATTTTTGGGATATTTTTCTATTGGAGTGTGACGTAGGCCTTTCCCATCTTTACAACAAAAAATTAGCCACAGAAAAATAAAATAAATAAAAGGAACAAGTAGAACAAGAAAAAGAGGAAGAGAGAGAATGAGAGTAAAAACAAGAACAAGAGAAAGAGAAAGAGAAAGAGAAAGAGAAAGAGAAAGAGAAAGAGAAAGAGAAAGAGAAAGAGAAAGAGAAAGAGAAAGAAAAAGAGAAAGAGAAAGGTAAAGAGAAAGAGAAAGGTAAAGAGAAAGAGATAGAGAAAGAGAAAGAACAAGAGAAAGAAAAAATTAGGAACAAGAAGAAAAAGAACAAGAAGTACAGTAGTAGAAGAATTGGAAGTAAAAAAAAAGAAAGAAAAAGAAAAAGAACAAGAACAAGAAAAAGACAAGAGTAGGAACAAGAAGGAATAGTAGAAAACAAAGAGACAATAAAAAATGAGATGAAGAAGAAGAAAGGACAAAAGTTAGCATTGAGGACAATTCTTTTTTAAAGAGGAGGGAAATGTTATGCCCTTACCCCTATAGTGTGTATTGAGTTATGAGTAGTCGGCTTGTGGCTACCTTAACTCTTATTTAAGTCATATTATCATTATTATATTGTTATTTAGTTAATTAGGTCAGCATAGGATTTATATAGGGCTATCTAAGTTGGCTTGGGTGATATCCTAGGAATAAATAGGTATATATAGGAGGAACTGTGAGTCTTATTTGATCATCATGTTGAGCATTGTGTTCTTATTGAAGACTATTGGAGGTATCCCCCTCGAAGTGAATTAAGAGGTTGCCCCTTTAGAGTGGCAGATTATTATCAAGTATTTTTGACATATTTCATATTATATTCTTCTTGTGCAAGTTATTTCATAATAATCCACTTGGAGGGGAATCATCTCACCATATTTCGTTCATCATTTATCCTAATTGAAGAAAGCTTATTTTTTATTCTTTCTTTATATGAGGCCAAATTTCTAGTCATGGAGCTATATTGAAGATGATCAAAAAGTAGACACCCAAAATTCACCAACTCCAAATTAATTATTTTCTTATTAACTAACTAAATGAAAAATTATTTTCACAAGTCACTATTATCCCATATTATTATAGTTAGAAAATAATTTACTATTTAATTAAGTACATTTTCTATCATTGATTTCCATCATATTCTTAAATTTAATTAAATCAATATCCTTATTCTTTAATTCCTTCAAATTGATTAATTAATTAAGTCTAATCAAGTCAAAATTAAATTGTATTCTCACTTTTAATCTCACTTCACCCCAATCTTCAAAATTTCAATCTTTTCCATCTAATATACTCACATAATCAAAACCCAAATTTTCCATATCTTGAAAAGTATCCCTACCTCCTCATGCTCCCACATGTGTCAGCATGTTTACTTACCCTAATCCTTTATCACACATGTGTAAGCATGCCTAGTTACCCCATATAATCATGGTATTGACACATGTGTAACCTCCATCACTCTTAACCTATGTTTCTTACACATGTATAGCCTTCATATCTCTTACATCTTTCTTGTTCACAAACATGTGCAACTAGACATATCTCTTAGACATGTCTTTCTCATTCATCACCCCCAAGAATAGTTGCTAGACCAAAATATCTTCCACAAGAGAGAGAATGGGAAGAAATCTTTCCTCAAGAATGCAAGATTTAATAATTGTTGAATACACAAATGTACATGATAGGCCATGGTTATAAAGGCAAGGTGATAGTTCGGATTAGATAAGATCATGAAAAGCGTCTTAATCCTATAACATGTGACAACTAACTCATAACTACCTAGGATAAGATAAATTCTAGACATGATAACTAAGACTTTTAGAAGGAATATTTTATCCTAAGTAAACTTAACATGTGAATATGTCCCCTAACTACCTAGTGAGTGAATTAGCTAGGTACAAGACATCTATTGACAACAACACATCCATTTATATTAACTCTTGAATCTTCAAAAAAAATTATGGATATCTATTTCCTTTACCTCTTGACACTGTAACAAATTTTTAATTGTCAACCATTTCCTCTAACATTCAAGAATATATATTAGAGATTTTAAAACATAGAGTTAACAAAAATAATCTGTCACTTGAAATCCCCATTATGGTTTTAAAATTCACATAAATTATGATTTCTCTATTGTACATCAAATCAATAGATTTTAATTAATTTTAATAGGATTTGTATGTGAAAGGATTATCTAAAGTATGTGAAGGAAAAATTAATGTGTTTGCTGTGGAAATTTTCTTAAGGATAACCACAATAAATTTATTTCATGATTCAACTGCTATAACTAATAAAAGTTGTTTCTTCATGTGAAAACCATTCCCAGTTCCAAAAATAATAATATTATGCAATATAATACAAGAAAAAAAGATAAAACCCATGAAAAAATAAATATAATGAAGAGTTTAAAATACCAAAATATTATTATGCTACTGCAAAACATTAATGCATAGATGTTATGGAATATTTACCCGGAATATATTGTGGCTTGCTAGAGCTATATATCATGATTTATACATAACTATATCTATATCTAGGTGATTTATTTGAAGATTGACCTGATCCAATAAATCTTGTAAGTTTTTAAAGTTTATTTTCTTATGAAAGGAATTTTAGTTCTCTCTATAATGGTTTGATGTTGTGTTCACAAAGTGTTGAATATTTTTCCCATGATTTAGCTATAAAATTTAGGTAAAATCATAGGTGGAATTCATTGAATAATACGTAGCATATTGTAGCTTATGCATTGCTTCAATTCATGTTTTCCATCTTGATGGTTGTGATTTTTGAGACTAAGAAAATTTCATCCACTATTATATCGTTTTTTAAATTCTAGACATATTAGATGAATTCTTTGTTTTGGATGTTTAGATGTGATGGGAATTTGATGAATCCCATGTTCAAACCATTTTCTACCTGTTGACCTTAGGTTTTATTTGCATGGTTAGTTAGATGGCATTTTCCTTTAATTTGTGAAGTATATTTTTAGGCTATAGAATAATTGGGTGTATGTGGTCCTTATTTTAATATTTTACTTCTCTAATAATATTGTTTATGACCTGCTTGAGTAAGAGGTAGATAATTTGAGATTATTCTACTAGTACATTCAATTATTGTAATGCAAGTTCAAAACTAGGATTTTTTTTTAACATCTCTCTTTCCCCTTTTCTCTTAGTATTTTATTTAAATATTTTGTTATTTTAAGACCTTCATCACTATATTGAATATATCATGAACAATACTATTTATATTAGTAAGAAAATGTTCATATTAGTGCTAGGAGAGACATATAATATCACATATTCCACTAATAAACTTCCAATAGAATAAAAATAAATTATAATCCAAGGGTATTGAATATTTTGAATGTGTTAATCTTTCAATATATCAATACTTTTAGGTTTTAAACAACCATATAAGAGATTTTGGGTGTTAGTTAGCCACTAAGAATCTTGGGGAAATCATTTTTCCATCCCAAAAATTAATCATTTAAAGAGATGATATATTATATTATTTCATCTATGTTAGAATACACATAAAAATGCATGCCAATAAAAAATTTCTTTATGCAAAAAGATAAATCCACATATTCATGATTATACTTCCACTAAATATTACATAATTCTTTTGTGATAGAGTAAAGGTATATAAATTTTGTTAGTATTATTAATTTCATAGGGGTTAAGTTATATTATTATACTGCCATATGTCCTATTTAATTAATATGATGATCATTGAGTTCCTTTCTAAGTGGATTATGTCTTTTATTAAGAAAGTGAGATACATCCATTAGGGGTATTATATATTTGAGCCTCTCTTATGCTATTATCTCATTAAATGTTGAAGAAGATAATTTTTGTAAAAGAATATGATTCAAATTTTATAAAATTCTAAATAGATAATTTATGAGACAACCTGCATGGGTAATGATCTTGATCACTTCATGGGTACTATAATAGAAATATAAATAACCCTATAAATGAAATTCGTTTCCCTAAAAATTAATTTCTTAGAGATAATTATGTGTTGAATTCATGTATCTATTGGATCATGTCTCAGGGAGTGTATGGTCTAGGCATTATTCTTGTTTCTTATTGAAAAGGGTGAAAAATAGGGTGTGGAGAAAGGGGGTTCACCACAAACACCAATTTCTCCAATGTCATTCAAAATACAAGATATAATATGCAAATGAGGAACAATAATTAAATCTGATTAAAATAGAAATCAAAAGGAAGATCTGGAAAGGGGAAAGAAATGTGTACCTTCCACAAAATGTCACCTTTTGAAGCTCACTGAAGACTCATTTTCCCTACGGAAAATGGGTCCTAGCTAGGGTTTCTAGAAAATGTTTTCTGGATTCTCTTATGCTCGGTCTACACTTCAAAATTTTAGGTGCTCACTATTATATAGCCAAAAATAAATTATGTAGAGGACTTTCCATGATTTGACAACTTTTCTTGCAACTTTGAAAAATTTGAAAATTTCTTCAATTTTTCTCTTCAAATGATCTTCAACCTAAAATCTATAATCACACATCAAAGAGAGAATAATGTTGTTTGTTAGGTGAATGGTGGTTTTCCTTCATCAAGCCCCATTTTGGTAATTAAACCTTGAAATGAAATGAAAAATGAAAGAAGGAATGATGAGTGAACAACAATATCACAACTCACCAATCCTTATTTGAACATTGGACAACAAATCCCCAAACTTGCATGAAGTGGCCTTAATGAACATAGATCTTGATCATGAAACTTGATGTGAAACAGTGCCTTTGATATGCATGAATATATCTTGAACACTGCATCACCATATTAGCTCAAACAACATGCATGATGCAATACATCTTTGACATGATGATATGAATCTTGATTGCTATAATATTATTCAATAAATCTACCCTTCAATGCCTTAGAAATGCTCTTTAATTTCTCTTGATCTCATAAAATTGCTATTAGGACTTCAACACTTGATATCTTAGATGAAACTAAGTGAAATAGCCTTGTATTTATATATATCTTAACATTAATTCCTGAAATTCAAATATCACAAGCTGACACTAAATTAGGGATTTGAAATCATTAAAATACCACTAAAAAAATATTTAAAAGAGGGTCCTAGGTCTAAGTTAGGATCATTCACAATAGGGTGAATGGGTCCTAGGCCACTTACCTAGGACACACATTACTCAAGGTTGAACATTATGTAAAAATAAGGTCCTAGATCTATGGGAGGACCCATTTGCCCCATGGTGAATGGGTTCTATGTCACTTACCTAGGACACACATCTTCTAAAGTTAAGTTTTGTGTAATGAAATTTATGAATGTCAGGTTTTATCCCTCAAAAATTATATTTAATTAGGCTTGGATTTGAAATAAAGGTTCCAATTAAGGAAAATTAACCTCAATTAAATAATAAAGCCCTAGATTAATGTTAAAGTATAAAGGTACACCTTACAAAATAAAAAATAAGGAACAATTAAGTCCATTTAATATAAAAGGGCCCTAAACTTAATGTGAATATAAAAAGCATATTACAACACTAAATTAAGGCAACATTAAAATCAATTTATTATTAATTATTTCCAAATTAAGTGAGAGAAAGGGATAATTTTTCCTACATTACTCTCACAATGGTATTAATTTTTCAATTTTTAATTTTTTTGTTAAAAAGGTAGGGGAAATGGCCCTCAAACCCAAACATAGAATAAAGAGAAGGCTAGACAACTAGCGTAACAACAACAATAGAACAATAAGACCAAAACAATGGACTAATACCAAATTCCAAACACAATGATATAACATCATGGAAAATAGGAAATGTCTATCACATGAGAAACCACCATCACCAGGAGAGCATTAAGAGTCTGAAAACACAACAAAAAATAGATAACCAAAATCAATTATTATTTATTAATTTTTCATGTACAAATAATATTATAGAGTATAAGCCTTTAGGTTTAGGAGTGAAAATTATATTGATGCATCATATAAAAAATATAAACATACACGGAGAACCAAATTTGATTGTATCTCAATAAAGTGCATGAAAAATATAAGAGATTACAAATGCACAACTTTGAATTATGAGATATCATAGATATTTTTAATGCTTTTAATATCCACTAGGTTTATAGATTGAAATAGTACAATTCATGCACTTGGAATTTTGGATTCTAAGTTTATTATGATTTATCTATCTCCTCATTGTACTTAGAGCGCTAAAATCCTTACTAAAAAAAATACTAAATGAAATCTATGCTTAGTATGCATTTGATGATGATTAATAAATATACAAGGTTGTAAACTATGTTGACAAGTTTGATAAATAATAATTGATTGGGATACGTGGAGGAACATCATGATAATAAAATAATATATTGGGTATATCTCTTTCAGCTAAAGTTAAATGTATCCTTGAGGAGTTGATTGTACTTAAAAGAGCCTTTAATGTTGTTCATGGTTTAAAAGGCTAGAACCAAGGTAGTGAGTGATGTTAATGTGGAAACTATGAACATAGTGACCAATTAATTTCCTAACAAGGTATATAGTGATAAGAAGTTGAAGCTAGTAGACAATCAAATCATTATTTTCTTCATTGCATCATGAGTCAGAATTGTATTGTAAGAACATGTTTTAGTACACCATCCAATTATATCCAAATATGACCCTTTCAAGAAGTAACTTTATATAAACCCTAAACTAATGCCCAATTATAAAAAATAATTGACAAATCTTGAAAAGGTTGGAATAATCAAGCTTATTAGGCATTCCTCTTAGATATCTATTTTTTCATTACAAGAAAAGTATATGGTGACATAAAACTATGTGGAACATATAAAATATAGTTTAAATTCCTTTAAAGATAATTACCCTCTACTATGAATGGAACATCTATTGTAGAGTGTAACAAGACCAAAACTTATTTCCATAATATAAGGATTCTTCTAGGCTATAGTCAAGTGATTGTCAAGGAGAGAAAACAATATTAAAATATAACTTTTATTACTCTATGTGGTACACATGTTTATGTAAGGATTCTTTTTGCTAAAAATAATGCTAGGCATACATTTCAAATATCCATATCTATTTAATTTAATAGATTAACTAATGAAACTATGATAATGTATCAATTTATCATACATAGCTTATTCTAAGGACAAAAAGAAACAATTCTAAGAACTTGATGTTGGTCTTCAAAAGTGTATTGTGTGGAATTTCACTAAATCCTAATAAGTTTGTGCTTTAAGGAGAAGAGGGTAAGATACTTGGGCATATTTTGTTTAAAGATAAGGTAAGAATAGACCTCGAGTGAGTAAAATAAATTGATCCCAACCCTTAGTATAATGAATTTAAATGAAAAAAAATAAAATTGGAAACATTAAATTTTAAAGGAGACTTGTAGTAATTTTTTAAAAAAGATAAGTGTTAGAGTAATAAGTTATTACATGCTTAATTAATTATATCATATTTAATAATTAATTAAGTCACTTATTCCTTTAGTTACTTAAGCTAAACTTAGACACATTAATAATTGATTAATTATTAAGTGTGCACACTAGGGTTTCATTTAGGGTTTCCCTTTTAGGGTTTCTTGATCTCCTTCATAAGGATTGATCTCTTTGTAATAATTGATACTCTTTAATGCATTTTTACTTTGAGGTTTACATAACATCTTCTTTGGTTATGCATGTCTTTTGCATGTGACATGTATCCCTTTGCATGCAGGTGATCTTGGTTTTCTAACAATAAGGATCATTTTTATGATTTTGTAGAGAGGACAAGCTATCAATTTGGATAAGAAAACCGAATATTATATCTTGTGAATTAGGAAAGACCTTAATCTAGGATTGATATTGTGTAACTTTCACTACATGAACCTTCTAAATTCTTTTTTTTTTCCTTTATTCAACTATATAAGATATTTATGAGTTTTAGTAGAAAATTTCAATTTTATTATGTCCTTACAAGGTGGTGAATTGATGTATTTTATTATGAGGAAACATGTTTACTCATTTGTCAAGGCTATCAAGTATTTTAGGCCATGTTTGATTATAGCAAAATACATATTCAAACATGAGAAGAATTTGGTAATAGTTGTAGGTATATTAACAAGATTTAGAAGTTTTACATGATGTGTAGACAATTAATTAGAAGCCAAGGTTTGACCAAGCTCATGGAAAAACATGTTTTGAAGTTTTTAAATGAATAATATATGGATCAATGCTACACTTTTTGCTTATATTTTTAAAATATGAACAATGTATGTAACAATGTTAGAGTTTTTCCTTATATTTTGACAAATAGTTGTCCCACTTAAATTGATGTCCCTCTCATTCAGAAGGGAATGAAAAGGGTAATCCAGATAATAAAGTCCTAAAAAAGATTATGAGGAATATAGTGAAAATTAAAAAGTTGGGATTAATTATTGTTTGTGAAGATAGAATTACAATTTAGCAACAAATTTTTTTAGAATTACACTTTAGCAACAATTTTTTTTTCTACAAAATGAAAAGAGAGATAAAAAATTAAATAATTTTTAATTGAGATTATTTATGTGTAGGGAATTTTCTTCCTACAAAACGAAAAGAGAGTTAAAAAATTAAATACTTTTTAATTGAGATTATTTTTTTGTAGGGGCCGTGCGAACGCAAGCCCCCTCTGTCACAAATTATGATGTGCACTCTCCACAATGGGAGATGCCAGATCGAGCCCCCTTCCTTGTGCAATGAAGGTGCCCTCTCTAAGCCATCAGCCTTCTTGATCACTGATTGACCCCGCCCAGGTAAGTATGATTCTCTTGTAGCCCTCTTCCCCTTCTTCTATTCCCTCTTCTCCCTTGTTTCCTCCTCCTCACGCATGTGGGATTAATAACACCATCGCTACTCACCCCTGAATCTTGTAAACAAAATGCCAACAATTTTCACTAAACCATTTACTCTATTGGGCAGCGTAGCACTAGAAAATCTATGTAATGCATAGTCCCATCCACTGTATGTCATGATACAACTCACATATCTCTTGAGTAGAATTCGAAAGGAATGATGAGGGATTACAAATTTGAAGTGCCAATAGGATGGATGTATATCTGCTGCATTGAAACAAACAAAAAGAGCTGCAGATTCGCCAACACAAAATTAACATTTGTGTTAGCACCGTATCCATTTAGAGTTAGTAGTGTAACAATTATTATGGGGAATACAGGGACTCCTAAATGATATAGTATCCAACAAGATCAATTAGCTTATACAGTTGAATTTAATAAGAAAAGAATTCTCCTCAACAAAATGATTGTACTGAGAGAGAATGAAGAATTTATTTGACAGAAAGGTTGTTTAAGGATTGTACAATGTAATCTCTAAATCTTTGATCATGTGTTTTTAGATACTCTCCTTCGCTAAGGATTAGACATTCTTCACCTTGGGGTGTTCATGCACTACCTAGGAAAGCTAGTTGTATTTGTATCTTGGATTCTCACTTCCATATTACAATTGTCTTGAATGCTTATCTTTTTTTCCAATGTTGTTGCATCAATAGGTTCTATTGCATTGTCATGATCTTTCTATGGAGAAAAATACTCATGTTTCATGTCTAATATTTAATTTGTATCGACTTCTAGTGTCTTTGAGGTGTATCCATGTGTTATCAAGTTTGTTACATGTTTGGTTGCATTGTCTCATGTCTCTAGTTTGGGATTCAAAATTATTTTAATGAAAATACATGTCTAAGTCATTGAAAATTAATAAAAACTTCTATCCTATAATTCACTAACTCATTTGACTGCAAAATCCGATGAAAATTTCCAACCAAAGATGTATAATTTGATGTATTGTTGGGTACTTGTGATATTTGATGTGTAATTTTCAAATTTTTAAAATTTTATCCTTGAGATTTGTCAAAATTTTGAAGAACATGCAAAATCTGAAAAAATCAAATTGTGGCCGACATAAATAAAAGTGAGTTCGCCTATTTATTGCGATAATGTTTTGCTATACTTGTGAATTTTCTCTACTTGCAAATTTTCTATACTTGCAACAATTTGTGGAGAACTAAGGATGATTTTTGTGGGAAAAATCAGAAAAAAATCAAGAAGATATCACCAGGTTGAGGGTAGTTATTGCCTTTTTCTAGAATTCATTTGTGAAGTCAGATTTGTACTTCTGAGTTTGAAAATTATATTTTAAAGCAACATCTCATCCGATTTCATTTTTAGACTTGTACATTTTCAGAATTTCATTTCCAAAATTTGTTGTGCAAGTTCAATATTATGATTTTAGGAGTCTGACGGTTGGAAATCATAGTAAAATTGGAATTTAATAAGTTCTAGAATTAGCATTTTAAAGTGTTTTTTGGGTTCATTAACTTCAGACTATCTTCTCTTTTGCAGGGGTGGTTGCATGCCAAATTTTTTGGGTGCAAAATATCATAATTATTAGATTTTGTTACCTGTCTATGATTAAAAATTATTGGAGTTCGAGTTTGATATTTTTTGAAGATCTAAATATTCAAGCTTGGTAAAGAAAAATTATGTTAGATAATATTAGTGTAGAATAAAATGAATATAGAATTGCTAGAATGTGGGCTAGATTGAAAAGAAAAGGTGATGGGAAATGTTATTGCCCTTGCAATAATTGCAAGGGCTGAAAGATGAGAAAACTTTTAATCACAACAGCTGAGAAACATTATAGGCTATATGGTCACATTGAAGGGGGGCATGATTATTATCCATTGGTAAGTTGTTCATTATATGTCTTTATATTGATTGAATTTGTAAACGTTTATATCATTTTAACATTTTTATAATACATATAAAAAATCACTTGATCATGATCATGGTTTATTTGTGTCAATCACTATTATAAAGGTGGGATGCCCTAGGGCACAAGATATGGATTATCACACCCCAAAGAATGTGGTTTTACAAGTGGAGGAACATGAAGCTATGAATATCTAAGATGAAGTTAATAATCCTATGGAAGAAGATGATCATGTTCCAACAAACATAGTTGAAGATGATGGTACAAATACATTGATCCATAACAGATTTAGTGGCATAGCTGATCATGATGATCAAGATGACTTTGATGATGTTCATGATTTACCTATACTTGAGAAGGCACACAAGCCCCTCTATGAAGGTTCTAAAACAACTCTTCTCTCTGTTGTATTGTTGTTGGTGAACTTTAAGGTTATGAATGGTTTATCCAACATTGCAATCTCACAGATGTCAAGGTATGTCATATATGTCATTATTTTTCATCTATTTTAATTGTTGTTAGTTCATCACTATTAAATAAAGAATGAAATATGTACCATTAATATTCTTATATTAACAAATTATTTTTTTGTTGTAGATTGATAGGTGAATTTTTGTTACCACCATCTAATATTTTACCTTGCTCATACCGAGATTTATCTACCATTATGAAAGATATTGGAATGGAGTATCAAGCAATAGATGCATGTCCCAATTATCATATTATATATCATAAACAATTTGAATTTGCAATAAAATGACTGGATTGTCATATCAGTAGATATTGAACAGATCAACTAACAAAAAAGGTGCCTCACAAGGTTCTTCGTTATACTCCCATTATTCCACATATGCAATGATTATTTAGGTGTGAAAGCTTAGAACAATTTATGGATTACCATGCATGGAATAGAGGTGGAGATGAAATTCTTTGAATGTCTGTGGATAGTTCTACATTTAGGGACATGGAGAAAAAATGGCCACACTTTAATGAAGAACCTCATAATCTTAGGCTTTCATTGGCAACGGACGGTGTCAATCCATTTGGAGAGATGAGATCTATTTACTTGGTGTGGCCTATTTTTGTTATCAACAATAACATTCCTCCATGGATGTCAATAAAGAGGGAGCACATAATGTTGACATTAATTGTTCCAGGTATATTTATTTACATCAATTTTATTTAACATAGTAGCATCTCATTTGTCTTATTTGTTGCATAATGACTTATAGTTTTTTTATTTAAGAGACATGTACATTAATTTATATATATAGGAGTAATATGGTTATAATAATTATGTAATGTTTATGTTCATTCAATTAGGTAAGTGCCAAGCTAAAGATATGAATGTATATATTGAGCCTTTTATCAACGAGTTACTAAAGTTATGGAATGACGTCACTATGTATGACGTCTCTAGACCAATAGGACAAAGAAAATTTTAATTCCATGCAATGCTTGTATGGACAATTCATGATGCCCCAAGGTTAACACATTTTTGTGGTATGTTATAATGTTCAACTGCACTTTAATGATATTTAATTTTATGAAGTAGATATCATGCATGTTTTTTAAATAATCCATTCATTATATATAATTATAAAAATTGACATATTTAATCCAATTATATATGATTTTGCAGGTCCTCAAACAAAGGGAAAAATTTCTTGTCCAATTTGTGGTCCAAAGATGAAATCTTGTTGTTAAAAAAGTTTAGGAAAGTAGGTGTTTGATGAGTATAGACACTTCCTCCACAAAAATAATAATTATTGAGCTACTGAAAACCATCTTTTTAATGAGAAAGAAGAAACTACATCAAAACCACAAAGAATGACACCTCAACTATGAAAGTTGGAATATAATAGAATTAATTGTCAAAGTTATACATCAAATCAAATTATTTATCTATCATATATGATATATTTTTGGAATTTATATTTTTATATTGTGTTTTGTTTACTCATGTTGTAATTGACAATGATTGTCATTGTTAATTTGTTTAACTTATATGCTTCATGAAGGTCATCAAGGCATTAATGACCAGCTTCCACAAGGAATGAAAAGTTATCCTAGACAATTTAGTAGGTTTACCTACTATGAGCAGCTACAAATTGTGCATTTGTTTGATACAATGCATATCATAACTTAGAATATAATAGAAACATTATGGAAAATACTGGATGGAAGGCATGACAAAGAAAAAAATGTCAAAATTTGTAGTGACATTCAGGAAGCCAATCATGCAATAAAAAATGTCATTCAATTTAATAGCAATGGAGACCAAATTAATATAAGCACCCTTCCTTGGTAATTAACGGAGCAACAAAGTAACAATATAAAAGAAGTCATACGAAAAACTCGATTTCCCACATGATTTGTTGCGAACATAAGCAATATCATAACAAAAAATGGTGAATTTGGGTCAAGGATGAAAATGCATGATTGGCATACCTTTATTAAGGTAATTATTCTATTATATTATATATATATATATATTTGTATACTACATGCACTTTTAAGTGTATTATGTTTACTACTTTATGAAAAATAATGAAACGATCATTTTATAATTGTTGCAACACATTATACCTCTATCTCTCACAGAAAACTTGGACAACAATGTCAAGTAAGTTATATATGATCTTGGAAAATAAATGAGGTAAGTAGCGATATATGTTCAATTCGTTGTATAGATCTTATTTAATTGCCATTTTATTTACTTGTTATGTAATATATTGTATATTTTTGTTAAATCTCATTAATATATTTGTGCCTTGAATCATTTGTAGATGGCTGTCATCTAAAGAAATCCATAAAGAAGATATAAATTATTGGAAGAGAAAAATTCCTCATCTAATGTGTGAAATGAAAAAGTTTCTACCTTTGACATTTTCAATGCACAAGAACACTACCTCATACACCAAGTTGAGTAGATTGAATTGTGTGGACTTGTACACACAAGGTCAATGTGGATGGTTGAGAAGCACTTGAATTTTTTGAAGGCTTTGGTTAGATAAAGAGCACATCCTGAGGGTTCTATGGTGGAGAGATATATGGTATACCAGACCATGGTGTACATTACTGAATATCTTCCTAAGTTTGTAGCAAAGATCCATGTAAAGCGCATTTGGGATCCCAACTCCATTAACAAATTAAAATGGGAGTACCTGATGGGGAAAGGTAGATTGAGGAAAGTGAGAGGTAATTATAATACATTTTACATTTGGTTTTTATGTATATTATACTTATTTAATTATTAATCTTTAATATACATCAATTATAAATTAAGGTCGTATACCGTGGTAATTAACTAATTGATGTAGACCTAGGAGGCTCAACTCAATCAACCTATCAACCTACCTTCAAGAGGCTTCCAACAAGTTTAGAATGACCACTTTAAACATTCCAAACAACTCTCAAAGCCTGACAAACAACATAAGTTAGATTTCACACTTTGACTCCTTGAATCCTTATAGTAGTGCAAACCTAGTTTCTCCCAATAATTCAAAACTTTCCCAAAACACTAGAAAAACCCTTGGTGGTTTTAGACACCCATTTTTGCATTATTAAACATAATTCAAGGGAAATTATAAGCCCTTTGGACCAAATCACCAAAATCACCCTTTCTAAGTTATGTTGATTAGGCTTATTTTGCAAAGCAACTAGTCTTTAAACTTGTCATATGCCCATAAAATCTTGAGGCAACCATTTTTATGCCTCCAAACCTCCAAATCAACAAAAATATTTTACTTGTATGACCAGATTCTTTCCAAACCCCAAAACCTTTGTTTTAGGTCAAAATATGAGGGTTTATTGAATCTCCTACTTCCACAACCTCCTAGACCTCAAAACCAACTCAGACACAACCCATTAGGTTTGCACATGGGTAAAAATTCATAAAATTAGATCTCCCATACGTATTTTTTTGAAACCTAGGCTTGAACCTCTACTTTCACATGCTTTTCTTCATAAAAATCTTGAGGACAACATCTATACCTTATGTATTTCCCATCCTATGAGGGTTTACAATGATCACTTTATGCCTTTTAAAGGACTTTACACCTCAACAACCAAACAACCACCTCTACAACTGACTTTTTAATCTTTTATGATCACATGAAACATAAAACACACTAATTTCAAGGTTGTTTTTGATAAAGAGAAAAATGGGTTTTACATGTACCCGAAACTGCCAAGTTTAGAACAAAAGAGAAAGGACTAAAAAGTCCAACAGAAAAAATAGGCTGCACAAAATGAAAAAACTAGAACAAACAACAACCACTTGCAAAAGACTAGGAGGGTTAGACAAAAAATCAGCCTAAAAGCCAACAAAAAGACTAGCCGCAACTAACCCAGAGTCTTCAAAACAAACTCGGTCTCAACCTCTAGATTCTGCATGTCCTGAACACCCTTCTTGAAGGTTTGAATCATCTATGGCATAGGAGGAGCCTTCATCTTTAAATTAGCCCTGGTTCTCTTTGAAATACTAACATCCCCATTTTGGTTTTTATGATTAACCTCTTCCAGATCAACCACCAAAGACTCCTATTGAGCTTTGCCCAATTTTTTAGTCATGGCATTGATGATGATGACATTGTGTCTTGCCATCCTATTGTTCTACGTGGCTATAATTTTAACAGTATTTTTATTTTATCCAGCTCAATTTCAACCCTTATGTCCAAGCTTGTTTGGTTTTGAGTTTCTTTACTAGCACCATGATCTTTTCACTCCACCTCTTTCTTGCCAAGCATCATAACCATGGCTCCCATTTCTTCTAGTTTACTTTGAAGAGCCCAATTTTTTATTTTTAGCTCGTTGATTTCATGAAAGATCCATTTCAAAATTTTGAAATGGTCAAAAGCATTGTTCCTAGCTAAACCTAAGACATCCATAGAGTGTTCCCTTTCTAGGTTGAAGCAAGTTTTAGCAGGGTTGGGGGTTATAGGGGAACCAATTCTAGTGTCTCTGTCCAACGACAGGGCAGCAAAGGATGAAGTATTGTTAGCACCAGAATCCTCAAAATAAGGAGAGTCTTTAGAGTACAACAAAAGGTTTTTAACCAGTAGATTCTTACCAACACTTCTAGTTTTAAGGGTAGAACTTCTCGGCTTAGGCGCAGTGCAAGCATTCACTGAATGGGGGTTAAGAATTTTCTTACCAATTTGAATAGAGGATGGGCTAAGGACCATCCTAACCAGGCTTAGATTGGGAAAATTCCTCAAGCAGCTGGGTTTGGTATCATCCTCTTCAGAATTAGGAGGGGCATCCAAATTAGCAGGGGTAGGCATATTTTGGTAATGTTCAACAATTAACCAAATCAAACCAATATGCAAAATAGGGTATCTTTTTGGGTTTTTCATGTGGTCATCCATAATTTTTCTCAAAGAATAGAAAAAATAAAAGGGAATAGAAACCCTGACCTTATAGCAGATGGTCGAGCAGGGAAAAGTGATAGCCATAGGCCCTAGTGAAGTGACCATCCAAAGTAATGTACTCCATGATTTAACATGAATAACTTTTCTCCAAAGAGCTTTTATGGTATCGACTTCGAAGTAGCTGTTAGAAATTTTCACCAGTTTTAGTCTTTCCTTCTCGTTCTTCAGAAATTTGATGACAGCTTCATCAGAGACAACCCTGTCCCTAAAAAATTTTTGTCCATCAGTGGACATTCCAGTCACTTTAGCTATAAGGTTTTCATCGAGTTCAACTTTCCTACCAAAAAGGGTAAGTTCCAATTCTTCTCAAATGCTCAGTAGCCTCCTAATTAGACCCATGGAGTTTTTCCAGAAAAGGGAGTAAGCCCCCACTTTTTACTTTGTTCCACGCTTTAGTATTTCTTGTATGCATCTCAAAGCTGTCTGGCTCAACTCTTTTCCTGTCTCCACCCATTTTGGAAAGCATAGTGGGGTAGACAGAGATGAAATCTTTACTTGAAATGGTCCCGCCAAATCTAAGAGCCCACAAAGCATGCTAGACAACCTTACAGATTAAGGAACTAAGCTCGGTTTGATGAAATCTAATGATTGTGATGTAATTACCCCATCCTATCATCATTAATGAGGTGACACACTTCTTGTCCATGTGACGCATCATAGTTCAGTAAGGCATGAACATTAATGCTTAATTCACTAATATTTAGCTAATTGCATTGTCCTTTTCTCCTAATCCCTTCATTTGTAAAAAAATCCACCACATCATTGGCTTCTCTATAGGCGTGTGAAATCATTATATTATCAAACTTGGCTAAGGTCAAGCTAGCATCATCAATCCAAGACTCAATAGTCCATGAGGGAGGGGGACCTACCTAAAAGACTATCAATAATATTTTTGGAATCCCTTTCAAGCCAAAGGTTTTTAAAATTTAGACTATGGGCCAAATTTATAATATGAAAAGCTCTAGCAGCTTTAGCCAGGTGATTTGTTTGAGATCCAAGGGGAGTGGCAGTCGTACCTAGAAAGTTTCCAAAGGAATCCATTATGACTCTGCCACAAACTACCACCCCAGGATTACCTTTAACCACTCCATCGAAGTTGGCTTTCACCCATCCATTAGGCGGAAAAGACCAGCAAACACCCTCTCTATCCAGGTTCTTAGATTGTTTAGGGGCACAGGGCAAATCAAGACTTATATTCCATTCCTTAGCAACCTTAAGGTCATAGGATGAGTGAGCCACTTTCTCAAAGTTGCTAACATTCTAGGAGATAGCATTGGAATTTTCTTTCAGAAATTTGATTATTTTTTTAAAAACAATATCCACCGGTGCTTCTTTATCTCTGTAAATTATATTGTTTCATTCTTCCCAAAGACCCCAAACAACATGAGGGAAAGAGAAATCCCACAAGTACCAGAGTACAGGATTGTGAGTCCGGGCTTTCCATTGAAAGAAGAAATCTTCAATAGGGGTATGTGCAGGATCATCATGGAAAAAACATGCCCTTAAGTGGCAAAAAAATTATAAAAATCAAAGTTAGGCAAGTTGACGTAAAATTTTAAATAAGTTATCTATATTATTTCAAAAATATGTAAGAATAGAATTTGTAGAAAATTGAATGTAGTTTCTAAAATATTAGGTTTGTTTAAAAAAAGAAATCTATTTGGTGAAAATTTAAAATTTCAATGCAGTAGTATAAATTTCGGAAAAAAATAGAAGTAGGTGTTTGTCGACCACCCTAACCACAATAAAATGATAATTATTTTTTATAAGATTTTAGATATAAGTAGAGGACTCATGTCCCAATGTGATGCATATTTTTTTTCTAATTTATTTCCAAGTAAATAATTAATTATGATTTTTTTATTACAACTTTTAAAAAATATAAAAAAATCATATGTCTGACCACCTTAACTTGGTCAAAACTTCATGAAAGTAAAATTTTTAGTTTTCAATCCTATAGTATGTGAAGCATAGAATGTGACACATGTTTTGGATTAAAAAAATGTAATACCGTTGGAAAGCTATAGATGTTTTTCAGTCACTTTATCAATTAGGACTTTAGTCGTAATTTGAATAGAAAATGAATAATAATTACTTATTAAATTCAAAGTAAAGCATAATTTATATTGGTGGAAAGCTGAGAATCTCCTTTAAAAACTCTTTTCATTTCATCAATTTTGGATAAAAAAAATTTGTCAGCCACATACCCATCATATTACAAGTTTTTGGCCCATCATAATCCTGCACATACCCATAGACAAGGGAAAAACACAAGATAGTTGCCAGTAACAGATTATTTTTTCCAAAATTGAGGTAGCAAAAGGATAGTGAAGGAACAAATGACACACTAAATCTACCTTCAACTTGCAAAGAAAACATCTATTAGGTATTTGAAAGCCACGCTTGCAGAGGTTATCAATTGTGATCAACTTATTTTAGAGAAGGATCCAGAAAAAGATATTGATTTTAGGGACCAGATGTTTGAACAAAGCCTTCAACCAGAAGGGAGGAGAAGCCTGGAAAGAAGTAAGTCTAGAAAAAGTAGATGAAACAGAATCATTTCCCAAGGGTTCATCACTCCAAACAAGACAATCTTTCGTTTGATCATGGTAGAGTCTGACAACCAACAATGAAGACTGAATAGGAGCAAGAGCCTGACTGACAAGGCACAGATCCACCCATTTTCCATCCACACGATAGTCTTTCACATATGAGCCAAAAAAGAGATTTGCAATTCTCAGCCCACCCACTAAAGGAATCAATTTTAATAAGGGGCTCATTAAACAACCATCTATCCTCCCAGAATCTTTTTTGGTTTCCACTTCTAACTTGCCAACCCACTCTAGATTCAATAAATTTTCTTCTGTTAATCAAATTATTCCAGCAGGTTGAGCCTTTGGGAAGAAGATGGGATTCCTTCATGATTATAAGAGATCTATTACTCTCCAAATATTTGCTTGCTAGGATATCAGTCCATTCCCCTGACGATGAAAATATTCTCCAAATTTTTTTAGCTAGAAGAATCTTGTTAACCATTTTGATTCTTCTAAGACCTAAACCTCTAGCCTTTTTTGGTCTGCACACCATATCCCATCCTATTAAAGGTAGTCTTTTTTTTCTTCAACACCCGACCAAAGAAATATGTTTTGAATCTTTTCAATAGCATCCGCAAAATTAGTAGGGATTTTGAAGAGGCTCAGAGCATAAATTGAAAAATTCTGAAGAGTAGCTTTGAGGAGTTGTAGTTTACCTGCTTGGCTTAACATAGCTCCTTTCTAGCTAGCAAGCTTCTTACTGAACCTCTCAACCAACAAAATCCAAAAGTATTCTGGGGGTTTAAGGCTTAAGGGTAAGCCAAGATAGGTGGCAGGCAAGGACTCCACCCTGAAACCAACTATTCTGGAAATTTTATTTTGTCTATGAATATAAGTGTTGAAGAAGAAAATAGAGCTTTTATGTTTATTAATCAACTATCCTGATGCCCTTCCATACTCATCCAGTAGAGATTTCAAAGTTTTTCCCTTCAATATAGATGATTTTCCCAAGAGCATGGTATCATCAACAAATTGTTGATGAGAAAAAATCAGATTGCTTGAGGATGGTTTAAGACTAAGAAGGGATCTATTATTGATCAACCTTTTCAAATTTCTTCCAAAACATTCAACCATAATAGTGAATAAAATAGGAGAAATAGGACCTCCTTGTCTTAGACCTCTGGAACTTTGTAAGAAAGTCGTGGGAGATCCATTAACCATTACAGATATAGAAGCAGTAGACACATGTTGTTCCACCATTTGAAGAACCCTATTGCAAAACCCAAATGCCTTTAAAATTTTAAACAAGAATTTTCAGTCAACTCCGTCATAGGCTTTTGAGATTTCAAGCTTTAATAGAAAGCCTTCAGTCTTAGATTCAACCAAGGAATGGATATTCTCATGCACAGTGACAATAGAATCAAGGATCTGTTGACCAGGGTCAAATCCATTCTATTGAGGTGAAATCAGAGTGGGAAATAGAATTAAGAGTCTAGAAGTCAAAACGTTCGAGATGATTTTATAGATCGAGTTGTAGAGGCTTATGGGTCTGACAGCCTCAAAGTTCACCGCTCCAGACTTCTTACGGATTAGAACTAGAAAAGTAGCATTCAACTCTTTTAGGAGACTTTTGGATCCAAAAAATTCTTTAACAACATTCACCACATCTTCTCCAACAATCTCCAAGAACCATTGGAAGAAAAACATAGGGAACCCATTTAGACCCGAAGCTTCATTCCCTTCAAAGGAGAAGCCAACCTTCTTAACTTCCTCATTGGTAGGAATAGAAAACAACATATAGTTATTTTCCTGATTGATCACATTAGGTATAGCCTCTATTAAATGATCTTGATCGTTTTGGTTATTTTCATCATTCTTAGAAAGAAGATTTTTGAAGAATAAAACAACATACTTTTTGATGTCCTCATCCTCCTCATTCCTAATACCATCCACTTCAATTTAAGAAATTTTATTGACCACCCAGTGTTTTGAGGCTGACAAATGAAAGTACCTAGTATTTTTATCACCTGCAGATAACCATAAAGCTCTAGATCTTTGTCTCCAGAACTTCTCTTTTTCAATAATATCATGCATCTTAATAAGGAGCTCATTCTCTTTTTCTTTAATATCATTCAAATATCCTTCCTTCTAGATTTTGTTTTGAATCTCCCCCAAATCCATTAGAGGATCAGATTTAATCCTGAAAATGTTCCCAAAGGACTCTTTTTTCCATTTTTTTAGGTTGAATTTAACTTCCCTTATTTTTTTAGCCACTCTAAACATAGTTGTGCCAGAGATACACCATTTCCTAATTTCTTCTTTAAAAGAAGGATGAGAAAGCCACTGAATGGGATATTTTTCTTCTTCTTTAAAGGCTCCACAACAAAACTAATAGGGAAGTGGTCAGATCCAATCCTAGAAAGGGCTTTACGAGAACAATAATAGTTAAAGAACCAATGATTAGAGATTAAAGATCTATCTAATCTAACCTGGATAAGATACATACCCTTTCTGTGATTTGACCAGGTATATGAAGCTCCTTGCAAATCTAGATCAATCAGTGTCTGGTTGTTGATGAAGCTTTGAAGATACTCTTTACTCTTTGCATTGATCTGGGAACCTCCAAATTTTTCTTCATTTAGTAAGGGAGTATTAAAGTATCCCATGACAACCCAAGAATCTCTATCAAAAATCCTCCTAAAGGTGGCTAGTTCCATCCAGAAGGATTTTTTGAGACCTTTTCCATTGGGGGCATAGATATTTGATTGGATCCAGCTAAAATTATCCCTAATATGGGTGAATCTAGTAGCAATATGGTTCGTGTCTTCCAAAATTGGATCGCTTTTGATTATGTGACTATTCTAGAAGGTAATAATACCTCCTGAAGCACCATTCGAGTTGTTTCCATGTGTACTACAATGCTAAAATAGTTTCATATTTTCCACCTTTTCCTTTGACATTTTAGTTTCCTGAATAAGGAGAATATCAAGCTTGTGATCTCTAACAAAATTGTGCAGAACATCCTACTTGTGGGGATTATCAAGTCCCCTGATATTCCAAGACATGATCTTCATGAGTTACCAAGGGAGTTGAGGCACTCCGGGATGGTTTTTTAAAAACCATCCGTAATATCCTGAAAAACTATTATGCTCTCTTGTCCATTTAGTAGACTTTTTCCCTCGAGAGTTATTAGTTGCTCCACAGTCTGCCTTTGCTTTTGATCTGGTAGAAATGCCAATTGGAGTCTTCCATTGTTTTTTTTCTTTTTCTTTGATAAAATCTCTTCTTTGTCAGTATCTTCTTGACTATCCATCTCTTTACTTGATTCCCATTCCTTATTAGTAAGGATTCTTTTCTCCAGGGTAATGTCTCCATGATACCATTCAAATGAAAGATTGAAAAGTTGCTTGAAAGTTCAGTAGAATGGTCTTGATTATTGTAGGAGTCCTTAACTAATTTTGAGGAATTAGGATCTGTAAAGTGATCTACACCTAAAGGAAAAAAACCTTCAGAGGAAGGGAGAAGAAGAGGGATGTTCATCTCCAAGGACAACCCCTGGATAGGAATATCCTCCAAACTAGGGATCCCAACTATTTTCTCAACTGGGCTCAGCTCTTGGGATAAGGGGCTAGCTTCCTTACTCTGCTTTTCTTCACCAACCATCTGATCCTCACTAGCTTCTTTTTCCTTAGTTGTTAAGGTATTCTCAAAATCCTTACTCTCGAATTCATGTGGAACCTCACCATTATTTCCCATATCACCATCAACCTTATTTGAAGTGCTTTGAACATTAGACTCTTTATTCTCAAGGCTTTCTCCTTCTGATTTATTTCACCATATAGATTTCA
>VDFB02069485.1:32207-58812 GCA_007258455.2 Sequoia sempervirens
AAGAGGAAGAGAGAGAAGATATGGAGATAGAGAGGTAGAAAAGGGAGAGAAAGAAGAGGAGAGAAGAAGATAGGGGAGAGAGGGAGAGATAGCCCAATATATATAGAGGGAGAGGGAGAGACATAGAAAGGGGGTGATATAGAGAGATAGAGGGGGATGGTGAAAGAGAGAGATAGAGAGAGGAGTGAGAGGGAGATAAAAAGAGAAATAGATATATAGAGATATAGAGTAGGAGAGATGGAGGGAGAGATGGACTGAATGAGAGAGAAAGGGGGGAGAGGAAGAGATAGCTCAATAGATAGAGGGGGGAAGAGGGAGTGACATAGATAGTGGGAGATATAGAGAGATAGAGAGCGACATGGAGAGATATATCAATCACCCTCCCTATATCTCTATCTATTCATCCTTATCTCTTTATCTCAGTACCTCTCTCTATCTCTTTTTCTCCCTTTCTATTTGTATGTTTCTCATTATCTCCCTCTCTCTCTAAATTTTCTTCCTTCTATTTATGTTTGTCTCCTTAAATGTGAAATGGGTACATTGAAGAGGTCTTAAAGGAGAATTAGCATATCTTTAATCAAATGGCATGCTACATATATTGTGTCATTGGAAAACAAGTTTCAACTGCCATTTAATGGTAAACCAACTATAGTATAATGATAAAATCCGCTAAAATAGTAGGTAAAAGCCTATATATACTATTATATAATAGTAAATATAATTAAATTATATATAATTTAATCTAATATTACTATTATATTAAATATATATTATATAAATTATAATTTGTATTATATAAAAATATACTTATTATTAATTATAATAATTTTATATTTATTTAATAATTTTGTTAAATAATATAATATATAATTATAATAAGTCGAATAATTATATAATTTATTGTGTAAATATAGCTAATATATACTTAACTATATTGTAGAATATTAAAACCTAGCTAAATGGAAAAAGATTTTTCAATTTAATTAACATACTCTAAAAACCTAGCTCATCAAAATTAGAGAAGTGAAAGGTCAATACCAGTGCTGAGGAAGAGAGGAAGAGTTTTGAGGAGTGAAAATAAGGTCCATACTAGTGTCAAGGAAGATATTGGAGTTAAAACAAGGTCAATACAAGCATTGACAAAGAGTTTGGAGGAGTGAAAACAAGGTGAATACCAACTCCGAGAAAGAGTTTGGAGGAGTGGAAACAAGGTCAATACCAGTTCCAGGAACAAGGTTGAGAGCAGTTAGAGAAAATCCACAACCAAGGGACAATGAGTACTGTAAGTTTGGTACCCCCATTCTCTTTAACTTGCATTTTTCATGCCTATTTTCCAATTTAGATGCAATCTTTATGCATGCATAATAAGGATAATAGGAGCTTCATGCCTCGAACAAGGGTTTCAAATTTTCCTCAAACATTCAATGGGAGTAAATGTGGATGGACCTCTATGATATTGCACTCAATTTTTGAGTCTAGAGCACGCATGCACAAAGATCATGAATACATATTAACACGTAGGATCACACAGGCAAAGAGATTCATGCCAAGCAGAAAAAAACCTTAGATAACAACTCATGGTTCACAAATGATATGCACAGATATCAACCTAATACATAGTCTTCACATGCCATGATGGTTTGCACTAGATTCTTCCAATGCTAAATGTGAATCTCTGAATTCTTTGCAGATTGGCCTTTACGTCGTCATGCAAAAGCAACTTACAAACCCCACAACTTATATTAATAGCCTCAAAACAACAATGTACATAGGTAATTAAAACCCAAAACCTCTCTCAAGTGTGTAAATACCTTGAATGCAATATACACATATCCATATATCCAAAATAAAAATGGAAACATAAAAAACATATCCATATACACAACAAAAATTTCTATGCAATTTTTTATAGGAACATGGATCTCATTGCTTTCAGAAGTACCCTACACAACGAGAATCATCTACACAAAAAGAGGGCTATTGAATGTAAACAAAAACACATTTTTAATTTATTTATGCAATAGTACTAGGTCATAAATGAATCCTTTTTGCTTTGATATCATGTTTGAGAATTCATAATTAAGTCCCACTAAGTTTTTTAAATCATGTCCAACTGTATAAGAGAAGACCTCTGCTATGTGTACTTGGATACCATGGAGAAAGGCTCTTTGGGATCTTTCATCAATCAAGGTATTGTTAAATTTTAACACCTAAAAGTGAAAATGAAGAATCTTTCCTACGATGGTGGCCAATTATTCTTCTCAACACCTAGATTATAAATTTTTTGTCAATTTCATTGTCATCACAATTAAACCTATTGCTTGAGATATAGTCATATAGGTAAAAAAATTGGCTTTCTTGATAGTAGATACAATCTAGACAATTCAATCCTTGCATCAGAGATTATTGAATGAGCCCAACAAACTACTCATGATGCCCTTACTATTAAGTTAAAACTTTAACAAGGCATATGATTGCATCAAATGTCATTTCATGACTTTTGAATGAAGAACCTTCATTCAAAAATGATGCCATGTCAAGACTTTCAAATGAAGGTATTTTTTATTTCAAATATTTCATGTCCAATATTCTTTATAAAAGGAACCTAAGTTGCATGAAGGACCTTCAAATGAAGACCTTAATTCAAAGGTCCTTCATTAGAAGCTCCTTCATATGAAGGTTCCTTTAATGCCATCCCATTATATCTCTCAGAGTTGTTAGAGATATATATTTTTTTAAGTAGATATTGGACCATCAAATAGTTTCACCATGACTCTACCAAGATATCCGTCAAATTCACAAACCTTGACTTAACAACCACAAATTCATAAAATATTGCCCCTGTCAACCCTAGGGAATCACTTCAATGCCAAGTTTCTTGTTTTAACAAACCCCTAAATGTAATGAATCTCTATCATACAATGTTTCACACCAATCCACTGAGTTATAGTTCCAAGATAGTGGGTGGATTGGTGGATGCCATTTCTATTTATCCCTGAAACCCTTACACATGGAAAATAGGGCAGTCCCTATATTTTATTGTTTTCTCCCACAAAATAGTGATTTAGCACTTCAAAACAAATGCAAATGAAAGGGAACACATATATTTATCTACACCAATGATCTCATAGCATTTCAAGCTTGTATGGATCCATACAACACAAAAGACCTTTAGAAAAACAATAAAAAAATAGAAAATTGATTCAAGAATGTGGTATATGATATGAAATTTTGGTATCAACTCCTCCAACAATCTTTTCTCAAGGCTTGGAAGGATTTTAAAATCATCTCATACCCCAACTACCTCCAACCATGATGCAAAGTGATCAGGGGAAGCTTCTTTAGATGATCAACTAGATGATAAAACCACGAACTTAGCACATCTCTCTAAAATACTCTTTAAGTGGACCTTTCCAATCCATTATTCCTTCAACGAAAAGACCCCCCCAACTAGGGTTCTTGTAATCAAATAATCAAGAGGGCTTGTATCCACTTGGATCACGTAAAATAGGACTAAACCAAACCATGAAACTCAATTTTGCACTTAGGAAACTTCATTTTCTCATCGCTCTAACCACTTGGCCTCTTTACCACTAAAAGGCTTGTAGCCCTACCCGGTAGGACAGTAAAAATAAAATCCACATAGAAGATTCTATTAGGCCCAACAAATTTAAATTATACAATTAATATATGCACCTAAAAAGTCTCAAAACCTTCTTTCTTGACAGTGGATAGTAAAGATAAATGGACCAAAACAATGCTACTCCAAGAGGCCTAATTGGAAGGCTACAACAAGATAGTTGACTATCTAGGCTCTCCCCTTCACCCAAAGCCTTGAAATAGGTTCTTATAGGATAGTTACACCAATTTCTATCACTTCTAAGTGCCTTCACAGTTAAAATCACCCCAAACAAGCAAAACTCAACCTTTTGCTTCACAATTTAGGCCTATCACATGAGGATGTCAGGCCTAGAACATTGAAAACTTCCTCCACATAGCATGTCATTCTCCAAAACCTTAAAAATATGAAAATATACACAAATATCTTCCATCCCATCAAGAATTAGCATTATTAAAATGTGGAGATGGAAGAAAGAGCCATTCTTCAATCAAAACCCTAGTTTTGAGGGTTTTCAGACTAGTTCATGCTAAAATGGTGATATCTTATTTTATACTCAATGAAAACTTGTCAAATCACCTCCAAAAGAAAGTCAAATCTTCCCTCTATCCAACCATAAAGGAAAGTTAATACAACTTTGACAAGCCTGAATACAAAGAGCCTTCAAGAGGTGTCAAAAGGAATCAAAACCATTTCAAAACACTAAGGAAACTCCCATCAAGCACCTGGTTTCATCATGACATTTTGATTCTTTAATTTTCGAAGGTGCACCAAGCTTACAAAGTGAGGATGGAGACCTTGTGATTACATTGAAACTTATCACCAAGACTCAAAACCTACTACAAGCCTTTGAAGATGGTCCTTAGGACCTTATTACATCTTAGTCAACTTCACATCAAACGTAAAACAAAACAAGGCCTCAAAGAGGCATGGAGACCCAAGGTGCCTCTACACCAAACCAACATCCATAATTGACTTACAAACACTTAACAACCCAGTATTTTGCAAAGTTGCAATTTTGACAACTTTTAATGTCAACAATTGCAATGGGATGGGAATATAATAGATAGTTCAGTGGGATAAGAAATGCATTGTTTGAAGCATCAAACTAATATGCAAAGATGAAAGAATGTACTAACCCCTTAAACTGAAAATTTTTCTTTTAACTTTAATAAGTTTGTTGGGTAGCCAATTCTTTTAAGTTATTAAATCCTACCATCATACATAATCAAAATGTTGTTTCAAATGACTATGACCACTAACTTTCACTATTTGAAGATGTTGAAACATTGTCATAGAGAACTAGAACATTGATGCAACCACTCATCCTACCTTAAAACATACCAAAATTCTCCTAGAAATTAAACATAGGAAGATTTAAGATGACATAAACAATTTTTATTGCCAAAGCATAAATTTATGATGACTTAGCCAGTCCTAGTACACAATCCCTCCCCATTAACCACTTAGTCATATGGAGTTTATCAGTGGACAACTGAACCACCTCACACATGCACTTGAATTATTTCTATTAGTGTTCTAATTTTTCTTTTTCAAGACAACTTAAACAAAAATATTATGTATGGTGAAACCATTCTTTTGCACAATACATTTGAGTCCTTGGTTGTGTAATTGGTGGACAATAGTCACATTTGAAACTTGTTACAAAGTTTAAAGTCATTAGTTGCAAGGGATAGTCTCCTTCATACATTGATTTGATTTGTGATGGACACATTTGGACAGTAGTAACAATAACTTGCAATCTATCAAGACTTGATTACTTTATAACCAGTCAAATTCTAGCAATGAAATGATAGATTAATCATAATGTCACCTTGGGATCACATCACCATGAAAGAACTTCATCCAACATTCTTATGAGTGTAGGTACCATGAAATAGGTATTTTTCAGATATGTCTTCCTTGAGTGAGGGAAATTCAGGAAGAGAAGAGGAAAGCGAGACATGTAGTAGATCTAAAAGAGGGAGATCAATTAGAGGTCAAAAGATTAGAAGAAAATTCTGTAAACGCATGGAATTTTTCTTGCTAAAGGGGGGTCATGTTCTTATGATGATGAGAGCATAGGCAACATTGAGGTGCCATTGAGGTACAAACATCTATGGAAACAATGGGTACCCAAGGAACTTCCTCCAATAAACACTAATTTTTGTGTCAATGAGAGGTTATATCGCATAGCACCATCGTCATTACATGGTTTGGGCTTATTTTGCATGGATGACATAAAGGTCTATTACGAAAAAGTTATTGAATTGATGGAGTATGTTGGACCCTGTTACAATTACAAAGATTGGATGCAACTTGTTTCATATACATGAAGTATGCGTAGGTATGGACTATCAACAAATTATATATAGGTAAAAGATAAGGATCAAAATAAAGGAGTGGCTATGTACATTGACAGAAGGCCAAAAGTATCAAGGAATATTGTAGGGTTTATAAACAATACATGATTTGGCTCAACAAATAAGCAACCCAATTGCATATTTGAGGCACAGGAGGGAAACCGTGTATTCGTATGTGCGATAAAATCAATAACTGCAGCGGAAGAGAAGCTAATCGATTACAATTTGAATCGCTTAGATACAAACATAGTTACTATGGGGATGGTACATACTATATACCATTTTACCCAACCTCCAATTAATGACTCCAATATACCATTTTATTATTACGTTTTTTTTCATAAGTCTATTAGTTTCATTTCGGTAATGTTTCAATCAATATTTAATTTTTGTCATAGTGGGACATTGATCATACAGGGAAGGCTCTAGACCAGACCATAGATCACGATGCATCTTCACGTGCTTCTACCTGATAGGTTTACCTCATTGTAATTGTACAAATTAGATACGAGAAAAATGTTTTATTATTATGTTTTTTCAATAAGTTTATTGGGTTAATTTCGATAATGTTTTTAAGATTCTTGTTGCAGTCGATTGATCGGGGAAATGCACCAGTAGTAGAGGAGAGCATCCATAGGGTCAAGGTGTAGTCACTGTTATTGGATGATGACATTGCATATTCAACAAACCCTCTCGATATGATAAGGAAGACACAAAAAAATGCAATGAAGAAATCCTTCAATTGTTATTCATAGTGCCTCAAATAGATGAGATAAGAGAAAGGGTTAAAATATTGACTGAGAGTACAAAAATTGCAAGTAAGATGTCATGAGGTCTTTAATTATAGCATAACTTCATTGATGGTTTTATATTTGTACTCTTTTTATGTCATGAAATAAAATATGTGTTGTTTTTACAGGATTTTTTGCATCCTCATGATGCTATTGGCCATGTTCAGGGTACTGCAGGTGCTGCTCATAGAGTAGGGGTTGGTACAAGTGTCCATCCTGATCTTCCTACACATCATTTGACTCCATCATTTGTGCCTATATTGTTGACTGAAATGTCAGCAACACATAGCATGCAAGCATCGGGTAGTACTGGTGATGCAAAGGCCACTAGTACTGGTGATGTTTGAGCAGCATTTCTTTGATTTTCTTGTATTGCTAGTATGAGAACATTTTTAGTCACATTTTTGGTGACCAAGGATTTCATTCCCATAAAGATAGAGAAGGTCTCAAGTACTTTAAAATGTTTTAATTATTATTATATATAATTCAATTGAAATTTACTTATTGATCACTCTTTTTAGACTAATGATCCTATGATCATTTTGTAGGAAATGATGTTTTTTATAAACATCTAGGTGATATGACATTGGAGCTATTCGAGACCACCATACATACACAGTGGAATGCCCAAAATCAAGATTTAAAAGATGAGCTCATTAACTGTTTAGTTGTGATATTCGGTGATAAAACATTCAACTAAACCAAGGTCCTTAAGAAAGCTAGTACCTATCTAAAGGATGTGAGGGACCAATATAGGTCACATTTAGAGAACAAAAAAAAGTACGAGCATCCCCCATGATTTTAGAGAGGGAGTGGAAGGACCTGGTGTCAAATGGGAAGGAGAAGGCTGAAAAGAAAAAAAGAAAAGACACCACCGGGCCAAGGAAGGTATTTGATACTATCAACAATGTAATTATATATTGATTACTCTTTCTTTTTACATAAGCTAACATATTTAAAAATTCTAATAGGCTATCTGACACATCAAAGGTAGCAAAGGAAAGACTAGAAAAACATGGGCAACACAAACTTGGCTCTAGTGGTTATATGAAATTAGTTGCAAGAATTGTAAGTATCAATAAATGAAATATTACATCCAAATAATAAATTGCAAAAAAATTGGTTTTATCACACCATAGAAGCAAAATTCATGATCTTATGCAAAAATTTAGGGCTTTGAATTCAATAGAGTGCTCAAAAAATAGGACATGAATATTGCCTTCCAACAAGGCTACAAAGTTGTGGCTGAATGCCTAAGAGTCTTGACTGGGAAAACACAATCTTCCACTGCATCTGACACACAGGTAAATAAACTCAATAAAGTTTATTTATAATTGAATACTTGTGCAATCTATTCAATATTAATTTCCACCATAAATTAATTATGTGCCTATTTGTTTTAAACATACAAGCAATGATAATACTACACATAACATTGGAATGCAGCCTGGTGAGGGTGGAGCACAACCTACAGATGAAGGTCATGGTGTGCATCCCGGTACTAGATGTATTCATGTGCTATACAAAACATAGTATGGATTAATACAATTAAACATCTTTAATTTCAATTGGTGTATTAATTAATATAACCTTTTATGTTTCAATTTTAGAGCATGTAGAGCATGATCAACATATTGAGCATGATCAGGCTAGAGAAGATCAGGAACATGATGTGGCCCCATCAGGTAAAGAGGACCACTCTAATGTTATTTTAAACATATTTAATTGCAATTGGTGTATTAATTAATGTAACCTTTCATGTTCCAACTCTAGATAAGGATTTAGAGGGTGTTCAACATGAGGCTATAAGAGAAGATCAGGAACATGAAGTGGCCCCATCAGGTAAAGAACACCACTCTAATGTTCTTTTAATTAATGAAATACTTGTAACAATAATAATAAAATATATCAATTTAACATTTCTTTTTTATTGTCGTAGACCCCACCTTGGAACGGCCTCCACATCGTGATCAGTACATGACTAGACATACATTAAGATCATGAGTAGAGGGCATAACAATCAAAGGGGTGACAAATGATTTAGAAAAGGATACTCCACTTCATCTTTTGTTAGCTTAAAAAAGAAACAAAAAAAAAAGTGATTGCAATCATATTATGAGAACCATATTTTTGATAATATATAAAAATTGAAAGAATTAATGTTATATGTTAATGAATGAATGTGAATATGTTAATGAATGAATTTTATATGTTATTAATGGATGAATGAATGACTAATGTTATATGATTGGGTATGGGGAATTGAGAGTGATGTGAGGGTGGGGGGGAATGGGCCAAATGAGCTTCCACCATCATGTGGTTGGCCCTGTTAAGTAGAGAATATTAAACTATTCTTGAAACTAAGAGAAGCTCAATAAGGTAATGCACTTTTCAATATAAGAAATGCATCATTTGAAGCATCAAACCAATATGCAAAGATGAAAGAAAGTGCTAAATTTTCACTATGGTGGGAGAAAAATGATTCTTTATACCTTGACGCCTTCATTTTCCAAGCTAATTTTTCCTACTTTGCATAGATCTTCCATGTTTGTGGATGTGATATGAATCCTACACAAAAAACATGTACTATTTTATGGAATTCAACCTAACTACATCTAAGTATCTTTTTAATTCCTCTATCTTTGATCAATCTCTTTACTATTTCAACCTCGAATAAATGTTTTAGATGAAGAACCCATTATTGTGAAATGCGCCTCTAGTTGAGTGAACTGAATCCATTCTCTGCATCATAATTTGAAGTTGTTTCCATTCCAATATTCTGATTTTAGTTTGTTTGTATGGCTTTGTATGAATACCACATTGTGTTGTGTGTGGATTTGGTTTCAAAGCTCTATTTCTTTTGTTTTTAGTGGTGACATAACTCTAAAATTTGACTTTTGTGCATAATAGGTTAGTGGAAAAATTGACAGCTCTAAAGGGTTTAGAGGCTTGATTGAGAAAGATACACAAAGATTTAGATCTTGTTGTTAATGGGAGGCTTCCACTTTACCATGAAATTTTGTACCATTTGTAGGTATGCAAAAAATTCTCTACTTATATTCATTCAACTTGCTGTCTTCCTTACCAAAATCTACCCTTATTAAACCACAACCATAACTAGCACACTGTCATAATGCTTCAATCTCAATCATTAATCTTTGTCTTGACAAAAAGGATAATAGTAATTAATATATTAACTAAGGGAAAACATATTTCATAAAGACCTATGGAGGATAAACCACAGTCTACCAATCCATTAGAGACTCACAGTGCATAAAACCATTGAAAATACATCACAGTCATAACCTTTGCTAAGGGCACATGATAGTATTTTGGATTGTTTACAAATTCATATCTATGATCATAAGCATCATAAGCCTCTATAATCTTTATGAATTCCCTAAGGGTATGTGCAGGATCATGATGGGCCAAAAAGTGGCAATATGATGGGTATTTGTAGGGTATGTGGCTGACGACTTTTTTTTAACCCAAAATTGATGAAATGAAAAAGGGTTTTTGAAGGATATTTCAACTTTCCACCAATATAAATTATGCTTTACTTTGAATTTCATAAATAATTATTATTCATTTTTTATTTGAATTATGACTAAAGTCCGATTGATAGGCTGATTGAAAAAATCTATAGCTTTCAAATGGTATCACATTTTTGGAATCCAAAACATGCATCACATTCTATGCTTAGCATACTATAGGATTAAAAAAGAAAATTAAATTTCATGAAGTTTGACCAAGTTAAGATGGTCGGACATAAGTTTTAAATTTTTTTAAAATTGTAATAAAAATTCATAATTAATTATTTACTTGGAAAAAATTACAAAAATATGCATCACATCCAGACATGAGTCGTCTACTTATTTCTAAAATATTACAAAAAAAATATTATCATTTTATTGTGGCTAGGGTGGTTAGACAAACACCTACTTATTTTTTCCTTGAAATTTGAGTACTACTGCATTGAAATTTCAAATTTTCACCAAATAGATTTTTATTTTTTTTAAATAAACCTAGTAGTTTAGAAACTACATTTAAATTTCTACAGATTTTATTGTTACATATTTTTAAAATAATATAGATAACTTATTCAAATTTTTACATCAAGTTGCTTAACTCTATTTTTTTTGAATTTTTTGCCACTTAAGGGTCTGTTTTTTCCATGATGATCCTGCACATACCCCTAAGTTGAATGATTGTTGAATTTTCATTTAGTTTACTATTCTTTTGTCTTAGCACTATCACCCGTATTCATCAAATCACTATGCATTGTTGATCTTTCATCTCATAGTCCATTTTATTGATATTTTCATACATTGTTTTAACTGTTAAGACCATCCTTTATTTATTATTGATTCTCTTTTAAACTATTTTCTACCTTTCATGATTTTGCATCTTCTTGAAGACTCTAAACTCTTTCCATCATTTCTCACTTGGTGAGGGGGACTTTCTCTGTACTTGTTTGAAATGCTTGTGGACTGTCATCCTTTGAATCTACCCTTTACATGACTATCTTTTACTACCCTTAGTTGATAGTCGTTCTAGGTGACTTCCCTTTATATGTATGGTTATTTCTTCTTTGAGCAATCAATTTGAACGTCATTTGAATATTGATATTATCTCTTTCATGCCTACTAGGTCTGTGCTCTGCTCCTCTTTTGTGCCCATTGACCTCATATATTTAATATGACAATCCTTTAGTGCTCTTGAGCTTTTTCATCATGATTCATAGTAAAAATCTTTATAACACAATCATAAAAAGACCTATTGGGCACAAAAAATAGTCATAACTTATAGTCATTACTCACTATCCAAAGTCACTAAAACTGTCCTTTCAACTTCACAAGGTCACTACCATTTAAATTTTCTAAAATGAATATCTCTTGAAGGCATTTATGACTATCCTAGGTTTTATTCATGTGGTGTTTGATAGTTTTTACACCCTCATTACTATCATTTCCCTTGTGAAAATAATCTTTTTTTAGTTAATTGTCATTATTTTTCCTTGAGATTTGACCCCTTTCTGATTTCTCATCAAAACTCTATCTTTAGTATTCCACCATTGTACCTCCCCTCTATTATAGCATACATTGTGCATTGCTTCTTGCTCATAAATATTAATGCACATGACTTTTCTCTTTAAATCATGCCATTTTCATAGGTTATTAGTCATAACAAACTATCGTTTCAACTTCATAAGGTCACTCAATATATGTCTTTTATCCTTGGAATATCATCAAGACTAGATCTTGGTGATCATTGTCCATAATTGAAGATTTTGATTGATCACTTTCCATGTCTTGATACAGAGGATCATACCAAACCACCTAACAACATCTTTCCTTCATGGTATTTCAATCCCAAATAGAATCAGGAGAAAATCAAATATATAAACTTAAAGAATTTACTTAACTTTCATAAAAAAAAATCATAATTCATGTACCATGTCAAAACAATTCATCAAATTATTAAGGCTATCAACAAGCCACTCACCATATTAGTTTTACAAACCTGTACCATAACTCAAACAACATTAAAGTGTCTATTACATCATTAAAACCTGATTAGAGAACCATTCACATCCTCTACTATACACCCTATCAATCTTCATAGCAATTGTATTCCAAACCAGGAAATATGATTACAAATCAATTCATCATGCTAATACCCTATTCTCATACTTCATGACCACTGATAACTCCATCAACAAGCCAAGAACAAATGCTTATATCACTACTCTATCTGATTATCAAGTTTTGCATATAAGCACTACCCAACACATTGAATTCACAAGTCCAAAACCACCATACTATCAAAATTTTCCTTCACAATACTATCTAAACATAGTTACAACTCCAATACCACTATGCAAGAAAGTTTCATCTCAAACTAATCAACATTATCATTACTTTTTGAACATATCACTGTTTCAATAGTCATTCATCAAATCACTTTGCAAGTTTCAAAACCCTTAATCGAGTGAATTCCACAACCCGGGTGTAAATACCAAGACTAAAATACATATTTAGAAACTCTTTTATGTCCACATAAACATAAAAAATATCAAGACTGTATGCTGTGAAAAGGATAGTAAAATAGGCTTTTTTTACAAAGGAAGTCACCTTCACTCAAAACCCAAAAAAATCCCTAGTGAATGTTACAAAAATCCCAATTTATCCATTTTTAGGGATTAAAATACCCATTGAGACAACATATTAAGAAACCCTTGTTTGTAGGTAGAAAATCACCAAAAACAGTGAGGATTTTATGAAACAAATTATACTTACAAGCCTCCAACACATTGGCCACTACTTCCAATGCCTTGCAATACATATCTTACACCTTCTACACAATTTCCAAGCCTCTTCAGGTTTTGATCCTTCATGACCCATGATTGTAGCATCAATTTGTGTATGGAAACCATTAATTTTCCTGTGTAGCAGCAACTCCATCAAGGCATTCTTGCATTTCCCTACACCAAAAATCATCAAAACATTCAAAAAATCCTAATATTAACCTACTCCACCAATCTACTTGACCTACATTGGTGGAGTAGTGATGAAATACTCTATTCGACTCTCAAAACCTAATACACAAGGTTTCAGACTGAGCCACAAAAGATTGCTCAAACATGAATTGTATCTAAGTGTCACCTTCTTACAAACCCTAGGGTTTAATGCATACCTAAATCATTAAAAAAAAAATACACTACCTTCTATACCTTATCCTTCACCAAAACACCAAGGCCCATGTTTAACAAACCAAATGTGATTGCTAACTTTTCACTATGGTGGTGGATAAATGATTCTTTTTTCTTCTATTCCACAACATTAAGTAAAATTATTGAAAGTAGAAATACCCTATTGCCTCCATGTGCCAAGCAAATTTCTCCAATATAGACTTCTTGGGTTTCACCAATATAGAAAAGTTATGCAATCATCCCACAAAATCTTCTTTATTCCAAGTCAGCTTGAGTTTTCCTATAGAAATAATGGTATTGCTATGTGATTATGAGATCATCAAATCATTGAGGTCTGCACCCACCTTTCTAATGTCAATGTTATAGGATTTGAGAGTTTTTCTTTATATTTCCATATGTATTTCTTTAGTCCTCTCAAATTTATGCATTCATGTTTCATTTGAGAGGGTAACTCCATAAAGGTTTTGTGACAATTGAAGAATAATGCATTAGCTTATGTCCATCACGAAAATAACAAGGGTTTTTATGGGGAAATTTGATAGGAAATGAGTAGATCCCAGAGTATGGTACAAACCTTCATACTACAACCTTGTTCATGATAGAAGATTCTTTTTTTGTGACATGGAAAGAATACACTAAGTGATTGACAGACCAAGGATAGTGAACTATGTAGGAATATATGAAAGGGAAGTGATCAAGCATCTACTACTATGGCAAGGCCAATAGACACAGGTGGTTAGAGATCTTAAGCACAAGATGGTGACAATCAATATAAGGAATAAATGTTAAAAGATAGAGAATTTTCCATTAGAAATTATTGGATAGTCATGAATGCCAAATGATCATTAACAATGTCAAGGGGTAGTGACTTCATCTCAAGAGATAGTCATTTAAAATAAATGTCAAGTGGACTGTGTAAAGATAATTGAAGGTAGTGAAAACTAACAAGTGTAGTGCCAAATGAAAGAGACATCCATTTATTAAAACTAGGGATAATCATAACAATCAGTTTAATACTCACCATAAAATGACAATGAAACAATAATGTAAGGACAATTATGATAATTTTTAGTACAATGACCATGAATGCAGAATTTAGGATAGCCTCGGTCCATTAAAGGTAGTCATAGGAAGGACAAGTCATGATTGTCCTCAATGACGAGTAAGATTCAAAGAGATTCACATCATCATGACTTTCTAGACATATTGATAGAGATAAAGATGCCCTAAGATGCAGGACAATAGTAGATAATAACAACAAGGAAGTGAACTATTTGATAGAATATTTTGGTAGACATGTATGAAAAATGTCGTATCATAGACAAGGTAGTGAACTATTTGAAAATTGCTTCAAATAAATGTGATCTCTTGGAATCCCATGACAAGATAATGCAATTGGCAGTTGCTCAGGCTAGATATTAGTTACACAATGTGAAGTAATTTCATAACTACTTAGGTTGATCATAATAAACTATATTATAATTGAAATTTTGTCATCTATCAATGTCTAGTTATTAGTTATGCAATGTGAAGTAATACTTTGAGTTTGAAAGGTGTGCAATGCAATGAATGTAATCAGCAATATGAATATAAACTACAAAAATATATTTTCTACAATTCATTAGTTAAACTCTTTATTTTATTGTGTATTCTATTATCTAATTGAACATATGTTCATGTGTGGAATAGGATAAGATATGAATGACTGAAGCTTTTAAAGGTGCATTATAGAATCTTCGTAGGTATTTCTACCAGGGTAGTTGCCACTACAACATATTGTAAGCCTAATTTTTAGATTGCTTCAATTAGCATCACCAATCATCTACTCAAGAACATTGTCCCTATTTAAAATGATGGAAATAGTTTGCATCTATCACAAAAATTTCTATTTAAATAGTCATTTTTGTGCATATCCTACAATCATTGCATTCCAAGAGATGACATCTCTTTGAGCCATTCCATCAAATAGTTCATGTGCCTTATCCATACTTCCACATTTTGAATACATGTCTACTAGAGAATTTCCATCTATAATATTTAAAAAAACTCCCCCTTCCATTATGTTATGATGGATGTCCATACCCTGTTCCAAATCTCCCCTTTTGGCATAGGAAGGGAGGACGCTGACAAAGGTTGTCAAATTTGGCTTTACACCACCCAATTACATTTGCATTAAAATTTCTAAAGCCTTTTGAACAAATCTATTTTTTGCATATCCTGTGCTAATCATTGTAGTCCATAGGACCACATTTCTTTGATGCATTCTGTCAAACAGTTCACGTGCCTTGTCTATGCTTCAACATTTTGCATACATGTCTAATAGGGTAGTTGCAACTACATCTGATGAAATTCCTCTATCCTTCATGTTTTGATTGATGTCCATACCCTATTCTAAAGCTCCCCTTTTGGCATAGGAAGGGAGGATGCTGACAAAGGTTGTCGAATTTGGTTTTGCACTAGCCAATTACATTTTCTTTAAAATTTCTAAATACTTTTGAACAAGTCTATTTTGTGCATATCCTATGCCAATCATTGCAGTCCATGAGACCACATTTCTTTGAGGCATTTTGTCAAATAGTTCACATTACTTGTCTATGCTTCAACATTTTTCATACATGTCTAATAGGGAAGTTGCAACTACATTTGATGAAATTCCTCTATCCTTTATGTTTTTATGGATGTCCATACCCTATTCTAAATCTCACCTTTTGGTACATGTAGGGAGGATGTTGGCAAAGGTTGTGAATTTACACCCACCAATTGCATTTTCTAGAATGTTTGTAAGGGTATGTGTAGGATCATGATGGGCCAAAAAGTGGTGATATGATGGGTATTTGTGGGGTATGCGGCTAATGACTTTATTTTTAGCCAAAATTGATGAGACAAAAAATGGTTTTTAAAGGAGATTCTCACCTTTCCACCAATATAAATGATGCTTTACTTTGAATTTAATAAATAATTATTATTCATTTTCTATTTGATTTATGACTAAAGTCCTAATTGGTAGGTTTATTAAGAAACATCTATAGCTTTCAAAAAATATCACATTTTTTGAATCCAAAACATGTGTCACATTCTATGATTCACATACTATAAGATTAAAAAAAAAATGAATTTTATGAATTTTTGACCAAGTTAAGGTGGTTAGACGTATGAGTTTTTATATCTTTTAAAGTTGTAATAAAAAATTCATAATTAATTATTTACTTAGAAAAAAATTATAAAAAAATATGCATCACAGCGGGACGTGAGTCCTCTACTTATGTCTAAAATCTTATAAAAAAATATTATCATTTTATTATGGTTAGGGTGGTCAGATAGACACCCACTTCTTATATTTTCCCTGATATTTAAGTACTATTGCATTGAAATTTCAAATTTTCACCAAATATATATTTTCTTAAATAAATAAACCTAGTAGTTTAGAAACTATAATAAATTTTCTATAGATTATATTCTTACATATTTTTGAAATAATATAGATACCTTATTCAAATTTTTATGTCAAGTTGCCTAATTCTAATTTTTCTAAATTTTTCATCACTTAAGGGCCTATTTTTCCATGATGATCGTGCGCATACCCGTAAATCCTTTCCAACAAATCCATTTTGTACATATCCAATAAATTGGAATGAATACCTTTTTTATAAAAATTGCAAAGTTTCATCGAAATTTCGATGAACTCAACTGACAAAAAAAAAAGCGTCTAATGAAATTGCTATACCTCTGATGAAAATTTTGTCATTATGTCTTTCCCCTTTTGTCACAATTTTGACAAATGTTTGGTGTTGTTTCAACGCTTTGGAAGAGGCATACCACTTGTGTTCTCGCTATTGCTCATCTCTAGATCGACACAATTTTTGTCAAAATTCCGATGAACACTTGATCCCTTTTTTATGGTGACAATTGATGAAGTTAGCTCACGATTTCAACATTTTAAAGTTTGATGGGAAAGCAAAAAAAATTGTTTTAGTGTTTCATTAGTATTTTGACAATTGTTTGTTAAAATTTCAACAAACTTTTGTCAGAAATTGGAGCCAACTATAGTAGTGATTATTGATGTTAATTGATGTCATAATTCATATTTGATTCCTTATCAATTTCCTTTCTATTTTTTATTTTATTTAGTGACTTCCTATAGCTTGTGGACAAGTGACTTATAACATCTGCTTATTATCTAACTACTACATTTATACTATTTATGAATCTCCACAACCTTTTTTTTCATATATATCTTAAACTACTTTATGCAAGTCACCTCATCATTTCTATGCACTATTCATTCTTATAAGGTATTTTATCCTCATTTTTACATAATGACTAATTTATGTGTGTGTTCCATTCAACCATCATTATGCATTAACCATCATGTTATATCCACCTCTATAGGCACTATAAAGAAGTAAGGGCTGGAAAAATAAATTTCATACATTAATTTTTAAAGAAGATATATGATGCACGAGCATCCAGTGGTGTAAGGGAAATCCTGCATCACCTAAAAATATATTTACTTTCATTTAGCTTTTTGTAGATTTTTTTTCATTTCTGGATACCCTTTTCGTTGAATAAGAATTCCTAGCTTTAAGAATTGCTCTTCTACTTTTTATGCTTAATTGCTATTTTTAGCAGGGGTGAATTTGAAGGTGTGAGGAGGTAGAAATTTAAGGGAAGATTCAAGACAAGAAAATAAGCACTTTGGTGAAATAATTAGGTCAAGATCATTCCCAATTTGAAAGTTATTCAAGTTTCAATTTCTACTTTTTGCCCTGAAAAATTTTCCAAGTCTAGTTTGAGGCACTAAACGGTCTCGTACGGGCCCAAAAATTATCAAAACTAACTATGTAGGTTCTTTGCACACTCTTCACTATGAGACCTTTCTAATGGTTTGAAAAATGGAGTCTCAGATCAAAAGTTATGGCTTCTGGAAGTTGGTCAATTTTTGGAAAATTATAAATTTTCAAATTATGACTCAATTTTTGAATTTCAAATTATAATTTTTGGTGCCAAACCACCAAAACTCACAATTGAAAAGTTTTTTTTGGCTCCAAAACAGAAAGGGAGTTATTTATGGGTGGGGGTTTTCTGATTTTTGGTAGCTTTTTAGGGAAAATATTTCATATTGTGAAAAGGGGAATTTTTGTAGTTACTGTAACTTGCATGTATTATAGAACTCGAGGATTTGAGATCCTCTACATGTAATATTTTCATATTCAAAATAATAATAATATTCTCTGGTTGTGTGGTGATTTTCTGTGTCTTGGATTAGCACCCTTGTCAGGTGGTATCAGAGTGGGTTTTCTTTAGCGTGTGGATAGATCATCGATCATGAGATAGTTCACACCAGGACCATGGTTGTTGGTTCGAGATATTCAAGATGCCTCCAAGAGTGATGCCTTGTAGGCATGGGGGTGTCAAAGGTGGCAGAGGTCGAAAAAAATGCTAGTGGAAGAGATCCATTAGTGGCTAAGGATTTTAGAGCCCTCCAAAGACAAATTGATGCATTGCAGGAACAAATAAGAAGATGGTTCAACCCAAGAAGGAGAGAAAAAAGTGAAGATGAAGAAGAGGTGGAAGATTCAGATGTAGAAGAGGAAGAAGATGTGATTTATCAAGATCAAATGTGGCTGATAAGAGCCATTTCAAAGATCAAAAAATTCCTAGAATAGAAGTTCCTCATTAGACTAGAAGTCTGGACCCGGAAGAGTTGATCGACTGGATCAACAAGCTAGAAGAGTATTTTGAGTATGAAGAAATAGAGGACCCAAATTGGGTTAAGTTTGCAAAATGAAGTTGAAGGTCCATGAAAATATTTGGTGGAAAGAGGTCCAGTTGGAGAGAAATCAAAGAGGAAAAGGCATGATCATCAGTTGGGATCGCATGGTGGAGAAACTGAAGAAGTAGTTCATACTAGTGGACTACAAGTTAGATCTACTAAAGAAATTGTAAGGGTTGAAGCAAGGAAGCAAGTATGTGAAAGAATACATAGAATATTTTCACAAGATGATCACTAGAATGGGCCATGCAGAGGCCAACAAGGAGAAGGTGGCACACTATCTTAATGGGTTATGGTCAAGAATTCAAGAGGAGCTAAGCCTTGTTAGAATGACCACCATTAAGGATGCGTGTCAGTGCACTCTGAAAGTTGAAGAGAAGCTAAACAAAAGATTTGACAAGCAAAAAGGATAAGGAGGTCAAAGTGGAAGGGGTAGTGGAAGATCTTATAGAAGCTAAAATGAGGATGAGAAGAAAAATGGAGATGTGGGAACCAGCCGAGGATAGAAGAATGATAATTTCTAGCACCTTCGTGATCAAAAAAGTGGCAATTAAAGAGGTAGAGGATGAGGAAGATCTAGACAAGGATCCAGAAGAGGTGGTTTTAGAGGAACTTGTTTCTAGTGTGGTGAGGAAGGGCATTGAGCCTATGAATGTCTACAACACCAAGGATGGACAGATAGAAGGCAATAAGGTCATACAAGGGTGGCACATGCAGATGATGTTGAAAAGGGAGAATCCCTAGTTGTTAGAAGAGCCCTGGTGACTGAAGAGAAGGAGCCAGAATAGAGGAAGAAACTATTCTACACAAGGTGCAAGTGTGAAGGAAAATGTTGCGATCTCATTATTGACAATGGGAGCACCAATAATCTGGTGACAAAGGAGATGGTTACGAAATTGAACCTGAAGAGGGAAAGGAATCCACATCCGTATCAGATTACCTAGTTGCAGAAAGACCACAAAGTTCTCATTAATGAGCAGTGTCTGGTGAAGTTCAAGATTGGGAGTTATTGTGATGAGGTGCTCTATGATATCATCCCCATGGATGCATGTCACATGTTTTTGGGGAGGCCATGGTAGTTCGATAGGCAAGATACACATGATGGCCATGCAAACACTTATTCCTTGATGAAGGATGAAGTCTACCATAAGTTGAAACCCCTAAAGGAGGCCAATGAAAAGATATGTAGTAGTGCTAGAGTTTGTTATGTTGATGGAAGGAAATTTTTAGAAGTCATTAAGCATGAGTTTATGTGTTATGCATTAATTCCTAGAATGGATAAGGAAGATAGCGAGGAGGTGTCGATAAAAGTTTCTGAATTATTGAATGAGTTTAAAGGTATTGCTTTTGATAATGTACCTGAGGGTTTACCACTAGTGAGGAAGATTAGTCATCAGATTGACTTGACCCCTAGAGCTAGTTTCCCAAATAAGGCAGCTCATAAAATGACTCGTGCAAAAAATGAGGAGTTGAACAGACAAGTTCAGGAGTTCTTGAGAAAGGGTTTGATTAGAGAGACTCTGAGTCCATGTGCAGTACCTACAGTAGTAGCAAAGGAAGAAGGATGGGGAGTGGGGAATGTGTACAGACTCCGAGACCATAAACAAGATAACAATCAAGTATAGATTTCCCCTACAAAGGATGGATGACCTGATGGACTGTTTGAGTGGAGCTCAGTACTTCAAAAAGATCGATTCAAAGAGTGGATATCATTAGATCTAGATTCAAGAGGGAGATGAATGGAAGACTTCCTCCAAGACCATGGAGGGCTTGTATGAGTGGTTAGTCATGCATTTTGGGCTAACCAATGCATCAAGCACATTCATGCATCTCATGAATGAGGTACTAAAAGAGTTTCTAGGAGGTTTTGTTATTGTGTATTTAAGTGATATTTTGATATTTAGTAAGTCACTGGATGAGAATTTAATGCATATTTGTAGAGTCTTTGAGAAGTTAAGAGAGGAGAAATTGTTGATTAATCTGAAGAAGTGTAGGTTTGTGAAGGAGTTAGTGTACTTGGGGTTTGTTGTCTCGGTAGAAGGTCTCAAGATGGACCCAGAGAAGGTGAAGGCTATTCTGGAATGGCCTACCCCAATAACTACTACTAAGGTGAGATCTTTCCATGGTTTGGCTAGTTTTTACAAAAAGTTCATTAGAAACTTTAATAGTATTTGTGCACTCTTGACTAAAACAATGAGAGGGGATAGAAAAGGGTTCAAGTGGAGTACTGGAGCAGCGAAATTTTTTGATCTATTGAAGCAAAAGGTGATAGAACAAACTATTTTATCCCTCTCAGATTTCAATAAGGTGTTTCAGGTGGATAGTGATGCCAGTGGTTGTGCTATTAGAGAAATTTTAAGCCAAGAAGGTAAGCCCATTGCCTATTTCAGTGAAAAGTTAAATGATGCAAAGAGAAAGTACTATGTATATGATCAAGAATTTTATCCAATAGTTCAAGCATTAAAGAAATAGAGAAATTATCTATTGCTGAAGGAGTTTGTTCTTTTTCCTAATCACCAAGCATTCTAATACCTAAATAGTCAAGGAAAATTAAATCAGAGGCATATGAAATGGGTAGAATTTTTGCAGAGCTATACCTTTGTCTTACAGCATAGGAGTGGGAGGTCAAATAGGGTTGTAGATGCCTTAAGTAGGATGAAAAAATTGTTGACAAAGAAGTAGATCGAAGTGGTTGGGTTCAATGAACTCAAGACATTGTACCCTAAAGATCCTAATTTTTTAGAGGCTTGGAAAGCTTAGAAGGAGCCTATTACAGTTGATAGGATGAAGTGGTTGGACTTCATAATCTAGGATGACATGTTATTTAAGGGAAGTAAATTGTGTATTCCAAGGAGATCCATGAGGGACAACTTGATAAAGGAGAAGCACAGTGGAGGAATGGAAGGACATTTTGGTCAGGATAAGACCATTGCCATTATCAGTGAGCATTATTATCGACCTCAGTTATCATAGGATGTGAAGAGGTTTATGCAGAGTTGTAGGGTATGTCAGATGGCTAAAGGAGTGAACCAAAATAAAAGGTTGTATCAACCCTTACCTATACCAGAGAGGTCATGGGAGGATATAAGTATGGACTTTGTTCTTGGTTTGTTGAGAAAATAGAGAGGGAATGATTTAGTATTTGTGGTAGTTGACAGATTTTTGAAGATGACACATTTCATCCCATGCTGAAAGACCCATGATGCAGTCCACATTGCTGACTTGTTCTTCAAAGAGGTGGTGAGGCTACATGGTCTGCCAAAGAGTATAGTCTCAGATCGTGATACCAAGTTTGTGGGATACTTTTGGAGGAACTTGTGGATGAAATTAAAAATGGAGTTGAAGTTCAGTTCTACACACCAACCCCAGATTGATGGGTAGACTGAGGCTATGAACAGAAGTTTGGGTAACCTACTGAGATGCTTGGTAGGAGATAAACCCAAGCGATGGGACTTGATCTTACCCCAGATAGAATTCATTTGCAAAAATTATGTCAATAGAAGCATTGGTAGATCACCATTCCAAATTGTGTATGGGGGTAGTCCTAGGACCACTCCAGAACTAAAAAAGATGAACCAAAAGAAGAAGATAAGTGTCGAAGCTGAAGAATTTGCGGAGCACATCAAGAATGTACATGAGAAGCTAAGAGAAAATATTAACAAGATAGATATGCAATATAAGGCTAAGGTAGATTAGAAGAGGAGGAATAAGGAGTTTTAGATTAGTGATGAAGTGATAGTCCACTTGAGGAAAGAAAGGTTTCTAGTAGGAGCCTATAACAAATTGAAGATGAAAAAATTTGGTCCTTGTAATATATTCAAAAGGCATGACTCAGGGAACACATATGAGGTAGAGTTGCTAGATGGAGTCAACATTTCCCCTGTGTTCAACATTTCAGATTTGACAAAGTACCACAAAGGTGGCACGAAGGAAGTACCAACAATAGAACAGTGTGGCATTCGGACACCTACTTCAGAGAAGGATGAGATTGAAGCAATCCTGGATAGCCATGTGGGAAGGAGTACTAGAAATAGGTAGTATGAAGAATATATGGTGAAGTGGAGAGGAAGTCCTATGGAAGATTCATCTTGGTTGTCTAAGGCAGAGATTGATCATTTGGGTTTTCCTCTACTATCTAAGACGTGATGGGGACACTTCTAAAATTACCTTGGGTGTATGATGCAGGAGAATCTAGTGGTGTAAGGGAAATCCTGCATCACCCAAAAATATATTTACTTTTATTTAGCTTTTCGTAGATGTTTTTGCATTTATGGATACCCTTTTCATCGAATATGAATTCCCAACTGTCAGAATTGATTTTCTCCTTTTTCTACTCAACTGTTATTTTTAGCTTGTGTGAATTTTAAGGTGTGAGGAGGCTAAAATTTAAGGGAAGCTTTAGGAAAAAAAAAAAAGCAGTTTGGAAAAAGAATCGGGTCAAGATCATTCCCGATTTGAAAGTTATTCAAGTTTCAGTTTCTGCTTTTTTCCTTGAAAAATCTTTCAAGTCCAGTTTGAGGCAGTAAATGGTCTTGTACAGGTCTAGAAATCATTAGAACCAATGGAGTAGGTTCTTAGCATGTTCTTCACTCTGAGACCTTTCTAACGGTTCAAACAGTTTGAAAAATGGAGTCTAGATCAAAAGTTATGGTTTCTGGAAGTTGGTAAATTTTTGGAAAATTGCCAATTTTTGAATTAGGACTCAATTTTTGAATTTCAACTGTAATTTTCGGCACCAAACCACCAAAAATCTTAATCAAAATGTTATTTTTAGCTCTAAAACTGAAAGGGAGTTGTTTATGGGTTGGGGTTTTCTGATTTTTGGTAGCTTTTTGGGAAAAAGATCACATACTTCGAAAAGGGGAATTTCTATAGTTTTTGTATTGTAGAAATTGAGGTTTTGAGATCCTTTACATGTAAGATTTTCATATTCAAAATAATAATAATATTCTTTGGTTGTGTGGTGATTTTTTGTGTCTCAAGTTAGCACCCTCGTCAATATCTATGTAACTTTTTAAAATCTAATTTAAATAATTAAATAAAACACATAGAAACGTGTATAAAATATAATCAAATAGAATACATTACAATTTTGTTTACATGGGAAAAACCATTTTGAGAGAAAACATCACACTCAAAAATCTCAATAAATCATTTAAATCTTTGAAGTGATTACAACACAGTTGTAGAGCAATATGTCATGGAAATACCACCGACATAATATTTGTATGATTTCAATAACATTCCAATATTTGTAAATTCATACATGCATATAACAACTCCAACACCCTATTTATAGAAAATGATAAAAATAGAAACCCTAAGTGTTTTGTACACAAGGTATTTATGTAAGGCCATGCCTTTTGTGAAAATTTATGACTCATATGTTTGGAATTTGGTTGCCTCCATATTATTTGTTAGTGAAGTTAAATTAGTGAATTATGCAATCTTGATCTAAATTGGGTCATATGGTGTATGTTTATGTAGTATTAAATATGATGTATATTGTTTGGGCCATTTTGATAGAAGATGAACCATGTAAATAAAATCAAATAGTGATTTTAGGTATTGAATCAATTGTAGAAATAATTGTTCAATAGAATTTTAGCACCTAGTAGCTCATACTATATAGCTATTTCTTTTTTAGTAATAATAAAATGCTTTAAATTTAGTTAATATGAGTTGTACACTTGTTACGTGTATTCAAATGCATATGATCATATTGTGGTACATAAATCAACACATTCAACTAGAGTTTGTGTGTGGCTCAATGAGAATAGTAGTTTAAAATAATTATTCCACTATTTTTGAGTATTGTTGCCCCCACCTTAAAAAAAGAAAGTTCCAATCTTAGAACAAGAATAAGTTCCTACATTGACATAACCTTCATACTGTTGGTTATTTTTCTTGCAACCTTCAACCCTAAGGAGAAAAGAAATTCCTAATCTAGGGGATATAATGTTTAGGACAAGGAATCTGCACTATAGACAAGTTGAAGAAAAGAAAAGCTAAAGAAAAGGGCTATTAAATCCTTATGTACTTTTAGCTCCATAGGACTCAGGAGGTTGTTCCTAATTGTAGGCCTGGATGTATGATTAACTCATGTCAAGCAATAAGTTATAGACCTATGATAGTGGATAGTTCTCAGGTATATTCAGTGATGGGTATTGTATATTCTACCAGGCTCAAGCATAATCCAATTTGCATTGAACATTGTTGAGAAAAAAATAATTTAGATATCTTCATCTCAAATACATAGAGGGTTCATAGATAAAATTCTCTCAAATTCAGCCTCTATACTCTTTCAAATATCATGAAGATATGTGGAACAAAGATAACTTCAACAACATACCAAAAGGAACAAAGTAATAGAGATTTAATATGATTTAGATTGTTTTTGAAAATGATTTGGGTAATATCATAGATCAATGCCTAATCCTAAGGCATGAAATCAAATCTAAGTTCATGAATGCAATTTTAAACAACTTATTTCAAATTAGTAGCCCTTTAACAATTAATAACTAATAACTTACATCAATGTAACTTCTCATATTACTGCATAATCATACTTAAAGATCCATTTTATTCCCTCAAACCCACAGTAATTTTCATACAGAATTTAATTCTTTACTTGAAGAAACCCATACACAAATCACACAACTACAAAAAGATTGCAATGAAAAATCAACATATCATTGATATATTTAATTCATATGCTATCTAAGAACACAAAATGGAGACAAATTATGCAATATTTTCATTGATTTTCTCAAACTAATGAACACTGGTATATAAATCTGTGCATTTATTTACTGTAAATAAAACCCCAATTCTTAGCTAAGCATTCTCTATTTTCTTCCCCTAAACTAAAAGTTTAGAACCCTTTACAAATGAGAGAAAAAGAAAAGATATAGAAGGAGAAACCCTAAAACTACATCTGCAATTGACCCCTGGATCCATTCTTCTTCATTGACCTGTAACTACCTTTGCTTCTTGAAGAATATTCAATCTACAGCTTGGTCCATGCATCTTTCATTCACTTGCCCTCTCTAATAGAAAAATATTCCCTTCATGATGACCTTCTTCATTATTCCCTTGTTGTTGAAAATATTTGTTTGAAACTGACAAAATCCCTGTCTAAAATCAACCTTGACTATGAAAAATCTTCACCCACTTGTTTTTCCCTTAAGTTGAAAATTTATTCCTCCACCATTTTTCCTTGTAGCATGAAAACTGTGCTCTCCATGAAAAAACTTTTAATCTACTCACTTTACCTGGCTTTACATATATTTTCACTTTCCAGCACATGAAATGTTCTAGCTTTTAGAGCCTTTGAATTATTTTATA
>VDFB02069486.1:0-49988 GCA_007258455.2 Sequoia sempervirens
ATCTACTATTACATGCTAGTTCCCTATTGTGAGTTTACAAGTTCTAGATATGTAGGACAACACTATGCTTAGTTGGTTATTATTATTTAGTTACTCTACCAATCTCTTTGTCGAATCGAAGGGCCATCTATCGAATGATAGATGTGTAGGGGACCACATATGAGTCTATTGTTGGCAGAAAGGAAGGATCATGGACCATCTATAAGCTATTTGTTCTAAAGCTCATTGAGCTATGCATGTTAATGTATGCATTCTTGTATGATTGTAACTTGTGAAATTATTTTAATGAAATGGAATCCTTATTGTATTATGTTATGGAATCTTTGTTCGTATACTCTCAATAAAGATTTTTTTTTTATTGATATGGCTTGTTACATCGTTTATTTACTCGCAAAGAGAAAACTTAGGAATTTTTACTTCACTGAAGGGTTGGCATGTTACATGTGGTATAAGAGCTAGGTTTAGCTCTAGAACCTATGTGCTCATCATTCTTTCTATCCAGCATTATCTAATGTTTGGAAATTCTTGTTCCAGGATGGTGCGTCTTAGATTAATATCTTGAAAGTCAGTAATTGGAAACAAGTGCTACTGCAAGGCCAAGAAGGAAAGAGAAGCCATTGTTAGAACAATAGAGGGTACCAAATTTGACAATGCCATCTAGTTGAGTGACACCAAAACCCTCAGTCATGCACTTTCTTGGATCAACAATGTGAAGAGGAAGATGAAGATGGAGGCCAAGTACAACTACCTGCCTTCCATTTCACCAAAGAAGTATGAGTCAATATCACTTTCCATGGATATGCTCTCGAAAGGGAGTGTTAGTCCGATATTTTCCTTTAGGGACCCTAAAGTTCTTCCACTGGTGGAAGTAATTGTAATTTCCTTGAGTAACGAATCTGAGGGATATGTACCTCGTAACTATGTATCAGATGACAAATATGTAGGCCACTATCATTTTTGAGATAGGTACAAGCAAATGAGAGATGAGAAACGATCTCGGTCAGTAGGTTAAAATCCATTAAGTTATGTGTTAGAGAGTGAATTTGAGGGATACTCTCCACTCGACTATCTAAATAGTCACTCCATGTAATCAAAATGATATTGAAATTCTTATGGAATGAATCAAATTATGTGTTTATCAAAAAGTGTGTGCTTAATCTGATGTGGAATTCTTTATGTGCATATGAATGCCATTTTTAATGTTTTCCATAAGATAGTTGATAACATAATTTAGTCTAACATGGATAAACATTCAGGTAAAAAATGCTCTTATGGAGATGGTGAGGAAACGTACTAATCCTGGTGGAATCCAAGAAGTTGGAAAGGACCCATGAGAGTTGAGGCTAGACTTGACCAAATCTTGGCAAGGTTGACTAACCTTAAGCAAGAAAGAGTTAATGATAGGGTAGAGAAAGAAGTTCCTATTAATGAGCATGAGGGAGAAAATCTTCTCATGGGCATGATGAAACACATTATCACGAGAAGGAAAAATCACCTACGCCATCTAAGGAAAGAAATAAGAAGAGTATGGCTTTCAAACTTTCCAAGGACATAAAGAAGATTGCCCCAGCCAAGTTTGATGGAAGTGCTAGTGGAGATGAGGCCGAGTCATGGCTTTTCCAAATGGAAAAGTAGTTTCAAATTTGAAACTACACTGAGACCACTAAAGCCGCTTGGGGTGCACACCAGTTAGTAGGAGAAGCCTCTAACTAGTGGATGAACACAAAGTTGGAACTCAATGTTAACTCATGGAAGTTGAAATGGGGAGAATTTTTTGAGATTTTTTGTAAGAGATGGTTGCCCCAACTCTACTATGACCAAAAACTCTCAAATTTCTAGGGTTTGAGACAAGGTAATATGATAGTCAAAGAGTATTGGGAGAAGTTTACTTGACTTCTGCATTATGTTCCCATATATAACAAAGATGAACACTTTCGCATAAGAAAGTTTATTATGTGACTTAACAATTAGATCAGAGGAGAAGAGGATATGCATGGTCCAACAATAATGGATCTTGTATATGAAAAATAAATTAAACAAGAGAAAAAGATCAAGGCTAACTCCACTCATCAAGAAAGTAGAGATCATAAGAAGGTTGTGGAAGTTCCTAACAATCCAACTCCAAAAAAGGTAGAATCTATACAAAATGTACCAAGGAAAAAGGGAAAAGGGTTCCACAATTATGAAAAAGAGTCTAGAAGAGAGTGTAAGAGGAATGGTTCCAACGTTGGTAATACCAACAAAGCTAATGGAAATTTCAACACGTCTGGAGAACCCACAAGGAAAAGAGGACCGGATATGGGATGTTATGCATATGGAGGAGAATACTATGCTAAAAAATGTCCTAATAAGACTTCCAAATCATGACCATATGGTAATTCCTTACCCACCCAACAAGTGATGTTTCAACAAAATATACATGTAGTTGTGGATGATCATCAAGCGGAGTATCAAATAACTCTAGTTGAAATGCCAGGTTTTTTTTTTGGCTTACCTATTTTTTTTCTTATTGATACTGGTGCAACTAAGAATTTCATTTCACCTAGAGTAGCTAACCAATTATCTAGGAAGGCTCAATACATGGAAATTTCTTGGGATGTAGAGTATGCAAACTAGACAAGAGCAAAGGTGGAATGATTTATTTTTGAGGCTAGGATAGAGCTACCCAATTTTTCTATGGAAGTAAACCTATATGTCACACCTCTAGGATCATATGAAAATATCCTAGGTATGAATTGGTTGTGGAGACATAGGGCTAAGGTATGAATTGGTCATGGAGACATAGGGCTAAGGTAGAATGCCTATATGATTTTGGTAATCAAGTAAAATTTCAAGAGATACCTAGAGAGGTCAGGATTTTTCAAATTATGACAATGAAACTATTAAGATCTAAGAAGAAAGGGTGTAAGCTCTTTGCCATCAAGATATAAGAATTAGAAAAATATTTTGATAACTTGGAATTCTAGAGCTTTCAGGATTTAGAAGAGGGTGAAATAGATGAAACTAGAAAGTCAGATATGGAGAAGTATCCAATATTGAGAAATTTTTTGGATGATTTTCCATATGAGTTAGCAGGGTTGCCACCAAAAAGAATATTTGACTTCTATATAGATATAGTTCCAAGGTTTGAACCTATTTCCAAGGTGCTCTATAGGATGACAACCATTGAGCATATGGAGCTTAAGACACAATTGGATGAATTGTTGTCTAAAGGGTTGATAAGAACAAGTGTTTCACCTTGGGGAGCACCAATCATCTTTTATAAAATGAAGAATGGTACTTTTCATTTTTGCATCGACTATCGTATGCTTAGCAAAGCTATGGTAAAGAACAAGTATCAATTTTCATGCATAGACAATCTTTTTGATACAATGAGGGGGGGCATCGTATTCTCAAAAATAGATATGAGATTTGGATGTCACTAATTGAGGATTAAGGATGAAGACATCTTTAAAAATACATTTAGAACCATATATGGACACTATGAGTTCATTGTTTTACCCTTTGGTTTAACAAATGCAACTACAACATTTATGAACCTAATGAATACTGTATTTAGGGATTGCCTAGACAATTTTGTATTAGTTTTTCTAGATGAAATCCTAATTTATTCTAGGAATGAGGAGGAACATTGCGGGCATTTAGAAATGGTCTTACAACATTTTAGAGAACATAAGTAGTATGGTAGACTCTCTAAGTGTACATTATTCCAAAAGAGAGTACAATATCTTGGACATGTGATCTTAGTAGATGGAATTTCTATAGATCCAGTGAAGATCAAGGTGGTACTTTAGTGGCCAGTACCCAAGAATGTGTCAGAGGGAAGAAGTTTCATGGGTCTAGCAGGGTATTATAGAATGTTTGTTTCAAACTTCTCTAAGATTGTGTTTCCAATTACTTCTTTACAAAAGAAAGGAAATAAATTTGAGTGGACTGAGAAGTTTCAAGAATCTTTTGACCTACTCAAGGAGAAGTTAACCACTACACCAATCTTGAAAGTACTAGATCTGGAGGGTAACTTTACTGTTATCACATATGCATTCAGAGAGGGATTAGGAGGTGTGTTAATACAAGATGGTCAAGTAATTTCTTATGAATATAGGAATTTGAAACCTTATGAGATGAATTATGCACTACATGATTTAGAATTAGTAGTTGTGGTTCATGCATTACAAATGTGGAGGCATTACTTGTTAGGAAAACCCTTTGAGATGAAAAATGATCATAATGGGTTAAAGTACCTTTTTCTCTCAACCTAATCTTAATGCTAGACAAAGAAGATGGTTGGAGTTAATGGTTGATTATGACTTCAATATCAGTTATGTTAAAGGGAAGAAAAATTGGGTTGTCGATGCCTTGAGTCAAAGATGACATATTGCTTCAATAGTAAAAATTCAAACTAACTTTAAAGGGAAAGTATTGTAGAAATGCAAAGAGGGTGAGAATTATTTGCAAGTCAAGCAAACACTTCCTAGCAATCTGCAAGATTCTAGGTAGGAAGGTTTTCATTTTGAACCTAATGGATTACTTAGATATAAGGGTAGAATGTATGTACTTGACACATAAGAGTTAAGAAATTTGGTATGGAAGGAAGTACACAAAGCACTATACTCTAGACACCCTGGATTGACAAAAATGATGGTAGATTTAAAGCCATTATACTTCTCGAAAGGGATGAAAGGAGATACTGCTAGATTTGTGGCTAGGTGTCTTGAGTGTCAAAGGATAAAAGCAAAGCATCACCATCCTACAGGTTTGTTATACCCTATAATGTCATAAAATTGCACCCTTTGCAATTTCACATACATTCTTGTATATGCTTTTGTGTCCACTCCCCTAGTATTTGTGTAGGCTCATTTTAGCCCCTACATCATCCTATTTCCCCTCTCAGGATGCTCGGGTCCCCTTTTCAGCAGCTACCCTTCATGTGTCGGCTATGCGTTAAACCTTGTGCTTTTCCCATTCATGTTTTTTTGTAGCATGATGTGTTTGTACACTAGCGCACCATGCAGATGTCTACACACTGTGCTAGCATCCTACAACATTTCAATGCTCAAACAGTTATTTTCGAGCATGTTTGCCACTTGCCATCTGCTTTTGTTAGTGGTAACAACTCAAGATGCCTTGTAATCACCTGGGAAGCTTCTTTTTTTCTTCTCATCTCTCCTTAAATGTTATCTTTTCAATCCATTTGTGTCTCTAGCTTCATTCTAGCTTCCTTCTAGCCTTGGCTCTTGCATTTCTCCCTTGTCATTTTTTTTCCACAGCTTCACATAGCCTTCTACAACACTTTTAATCTCTCTTGGCTTCTCTCCTTGCAACACTTTTGGTTCTTGCAACTCTCTTTGTTTCCCTATTTGGCTTCCTTAAGCCTTGCAACTCCATCTCCCCTATCTCATGCTTGTGAGCATCCTAGGATTCCATATCCCCTATCTATTGCATTCTTACTTTGTGATACAGGTTTTCCTCCTCGAGTTGGGATTGTTTTTATCACTCACATTTTGTGATACAGGTTCTCCTACTTGAGCAGGGATTTTTTTTATCACTCATACTTGGTGGTGTGGGTTCTAATCCTGAAATGGGTTTTTCTTTCACCACACACTTTTTCCATTTTAGTTACACTCTCTCTTTCTATCTGGTTGTTCATAGAGGTGGAAACACCAAAATGAGGGTTTGACTAAGGAAAACCCCTACACAACCCCAACAATTTCTCCAGATCTTATGCATGTAGGTATTGAAGAAATTCATGTGTTGGAGGATTCATCACTTGAATGGTTTCAAGCATTTCCTTTCTATCTCTCATTCTCTTTATCATTTCTATTTCACTTTATTATAGCTTTATCACATTTTGTTATTTTTGAGTACTTTTGAAGTTCTCAGTAATTAGATTGCTAGTAGTCATTTAGCTATTTTTTGTGATAATATCACTTTTTGGTTCATACAAGATGCCAACATGTCTTTGAGACGTCTTCTTTCTACCTTTCATCCTTATTCCGCACTGACGTCCTCTAGCTGAGGGCTCGTCAGTTTGTCCAAAAAAAATTTGTGACCTAATCTTTTTGATTCTAGAACTTGTGTGTTGTTTCTTGAGGTAGTTTAGGGTAGTTCACCCCTGTGAGGCTCTTTGAATGAAGATAAATCATGAGTAGTGAATCCCCCTTCTCTACATTTTGGTGAACCTGACATGAAGAGCAACTTCCTATTTCAAAAACTAGGAATTTATTTACCCTACTTGGCGGGGTCATAACTTTTGACTCGGTGCTTAGAATTCAGAACCGTTTACACCATTAGAGAGGTCTCCAAGAGGAATAGTTCAAGCCCTAAAATATTGTGCCTTTGGAAACCAAATTTTAGGGACCGATACAATTTTTGACTCCAAATTCTGCTCTAAAGACCTCCAAAAATGCAAATTACTAGAACCTAGAAAATATTGAAAAAATCTAAAAAAATCTAGATTTTTGATTTTTCTTAGTTTTGTCGCAAAAATGAATTTAATATCCTCTTTTGTGAGTTTAGTATCTAATAATATTCAAAATTTTGATGATGTTCCATTTCATGCATATGCTAGTGACTTGGCTTTGCCTATGTCACTTGGTATCTTTTATCCTCATGAAATTTATCTTTCTTCGGAGGATATTTTGTCACAAGAAGATGAAATCATTGATACTTTTCTTAACATTACTCTACCTTTTATTCATTCTAATTCACTCTCTTTTGGAGATGATGCATTCATGAATGATGAATCTCTTCTCTATTCCAATGCACTCTCTTGTAGAGATGATGTATTAGTGAATGATGAATCTCCTTCCATATTTGATCCTATTTGGATCGATGTTGAGAATATGTCTTCAAATAATTATTCTACTAGTTGTGATGATTTTGTAAATGTAATATATGCATTTTCTGCCCCTCAAAGGCCTAAGAGACCAGTCATTTACGTGACTCCATCTAGTCCTCCTAAAAGGACTTTTTCTATTGATGGTCTTCCATTTGATAGTGACTCTCCTGATTTTTCTATGGCTCCCTCCTATAGAGAGGTAGCCCACACTTATAATACTAGAAAGAATAAAATTTTTTTTTATCAACCTAATTCTTTACCATCTCCTCAACCAAGTCTTCCTCAAGAACCTAAACCTATAACTAAAGCACTTGGTCATTATGATCTTGTCAAGCAACTCCGTGTTACTCCGACTAAGATCTCACTATGGAACTTGCTTCAGTCTGCTTCAGTTTATCAAGGTATTCTTCATGAAGCCTTGCAAAATATCCTCTTTCTTTCCTCTGTTAGGCTAATGGATGTTGATGCATTGATAGCTCATATTCATGCATATTCATTGAATATTGCATTATATCTGCAAGAACTTTTTCCTCTTGATGTGTAGAAGCAAGCATATCCTCTAATGATTATAGTTACCATTAATAACATATATGTACTCTCATTAACATCAGCTCGGCACTCAATGTATGTAGCTTTCATCTATTGCCTAAGATTAATATTGATTCATCTTCTCTTAATGCTTCTTCTATTGACACTCATGGGTTCGATAATGTTGATCGATAAGCCCTAAGCATGATAGTATTGCCTTTGAGGTTGGGACGTGTTACTGTACCCACCCTTATATATGTTATGTCAAAAAAGTTACCATATAACCTTCTTATTGGTAGACTATGGATTCATTCTATGGGTGTAGTCCCGTCTATGTTGCATAAATCTTTTAAGTTCATTTGTAACAACTGAGTAGTCACAGTCAAGGATGAACCTAATGCTATGCACTTATGTGAGATGGCATCTCCCAGTCAGGTTTTGGTTGTGCCTACTCTTATTCCTTCAATGTCTTCCAATGTGTCAATGTTTACTCAAGCAATGCCTACTACAAAGGATACTATTGAGATAGATGTCCCTAAAGAAGATCCTTCTGAAGCAAGAAATCTTAAGTCTACTCCTTCCTCTTCTTCTCAAGAAAATGCATTTCTTGGTGATTATTGGGGTTCCTTAGACTTTATAGACTCTTTTAGTGGGGAACATAAATTCAACCTGATCCACTTAGCCCTTCTGATAACATCATCTAAACCCGCTATCAAAGATGGTCATTCTTTTGTAGCGCGGGATAAGGTGAATGCAAATTGTAATGTTCTTAGTGTTGATCCTTCTTCTGAGGAAGATGATAACACTTATGTTAAGGAGGTTAATGTTGGTAGTCCTATCAAGAAGGATGATGGTGATCTTGTACAGGAGTAAGATCCCTATTGTCGGAATAATACTCTCCATGTAGATCCTCCATTGTTTTCTATCTTCATGCCTTCTTTTTGTGAGCAGTCAAGATTTTCTCCACAAGAGAAAGGGTTGCTTCTTGCTCCTCATTCTTTATCTGAGCAAGAGCATATGTTGTTGAGGCTTCTAAAATCCCACTTAATTACTCTTCCTCCTCCCACATGCAAGAAATTTCATAAGCATGATAGAGTAAAATATTCTTTTTGTGCATAATATTGAGTGCCTGACCATTTCACTAGTGAATGTAAGGCCTTGAATGATAAAATACAACAACTTTGTGATTATGGTGCCATCAAACTCCCGTTTGATTGATACACCCACCTTTTCTTCTCATGACAAGTGATATCGAAGTTTACCTCTATCTTGCATGGTCTAAGTATCTTATGGTTCTCCTCCCCTGTATGTTGGGGGCAATGATAACTTGTTCTAGAGATGTGCATCCTTCTAAGGAACCCCTCTCTCCTTCACCATGAATTTCAAATGTAGCATCCCTCTAGTGGACCCCTTTTTCTTTTGAAGGGTTCTTGAGGGACCCCCTTTGAAAGTGTTTATCTCAAATGAATTCTATGGTGTCTTGATTGGGGGAAGCCTGACTAGGCCCTTCTTTTCTATGATTGTCATGTAACACAACTTGTAGTAGCTGCAGGCTTCTCTAATTAGTCTTGCTCTACAAGATCAAGAACCTATAGATCTCCTTTGTATTAAGCTTGCCTAACATATTTAGTCTATGGGTTATCATGTTGCTTTGCAGGTGCACATGTGAAGCCGCTTTCCAATTTGACTCTGTGGAGTCTCCTCCTTTGGGTTTCCTCCATGAAAGAGATCTTGGGGGATGCCTCCTTGCAGTTCTATGGCCCTGTAAGGTTCTTTCATCTAGGTTTCCTTCATGTGAGAGATCTTGGGGGATACCTTCTTGCAGGTATGCAGTCCTATAAGGAACTTACTTTATGGGGCTTCCTTCATGTGAGAGATCTTGGGGGTTGCCTCCTTGCAGGTCTATGGACCTCTAAGACGCTTTCATACTATGAGATTTGTCCATCATTGGTCTGAGGGCCTTCGCTGTACTTATACAACTTCGTAGTTCCACGGAGCTATGAAGTCCTTTTTGTTTGAACCTCCTCAAGAAAGAATACCTTTGGAGCTGTCTCTCTTGGAATTGTCATTCCTCCTTCTCTCATTGACCCTTTCTCTTCTCTCTTCTCTTCCTAATTGTATAAACTAGATTGAAGATCTACATCTTCTTCATCCTAAGTATATGCTCTTTCTCTCTTAGACATTGGTTGCTTCCCTACCTTTTGGGTGTATGCCTCTCTTGAAGCAATCAATCCTTATATTATTCTCTAAGTTTTAGAATTATTCTGTGTTATTGTTTTTAATTTGGGGATGATGCATACTACTAAGAAAACCTTTTACATTGAGGTCTCTTTTACTTTGTTGATTCAAATCTTTTAGTTTGTTATGTGCTAACATTGTTGTCTGGTGCAAGTTTTTCTTATCTAGTGCATTTTTTTTGCGGGTCTTCAACCTAGGGGCATGGTTTCTTGGTTTGAAGATTTCTTTACTTCCTCTACAATATCCTTTTGGCATAATGATGTTATTTATGTTTGGTATATTTCCTTTAGAATGCATATTAGTGTAGATTCATATGCTCACTAAAGTGGGGGAAAAATGTAATGTTGTAAAATTGCACCCCAAGTTGTAATTTCACATACATTCTTGTATCCATGTTAGTGTCCACTTCCCTAACATTTGTGTAGGCTCATTTTAGCCCCTTCATTATCCTTTTTCCCCTCTTAGGATGCTTAGGACCCCTTTTTAGCAATTACCCTTCATGTGCCAGCTTTGCACTAAACCTTGTGCTTTTCCCATTCATATTGTTTTGTAGCATGATGTGTCTGGAAATTATCATATCTCATAGATGTTTGCATTCTGTGCTAGCATCCCATGAAATTTCAATGCTCAAACAACTACTTTTGAGCATGTTTTCCATTTGTCATTTGCTTTTGTCAGTGTTAACGGCTTGAGATGCCTTGTAACTGCCCAAGAAGCTTCTTTTTGCTTCTCCTCTCTCCTTAAATGTTATCTTTTCAATCCATTTGTGTCTCTAGCTTCCTTCTAGCCTTGGCTCTTGCATTTATCCTTTGTTATTTTGTGTGCACAGCTTCACATAGTCTTCTATAGCACATTTAAGATCTCTTGGCTTCTCTCCTTGCAACACTTTTGGTTCTTTCAACTTTTTTTGTCTCTCTATTTGGCTTCCTTAATCCTTGCAGGTCCATCTCCCCTATCTTGTGCTTGTGAGCATCATGGGATTCCATATCCCCTATCTATTGCATTCGTACTTCATGATATGGGTTTTCCTCCTCGAGCAAGGATTGCTTTTATCACTCACATTTTGTGATATGGGTTCTCCTCCTTGAGCGGGGATTTCTTTTATCACTCATACTTGGTGGTGTGGGTTCTACTCCTAAAGCAGGATTTTCTTTCACCACACGCTTTTTCCATTTCAGTTACACTTTCTCTTTCTATCTAGCTATCCGTGGAGGTGGGAACACCAAAATGGGGGTTTGACTGAGGCAAACCCCAATACAGCCCCAACACTTTCTCTAGATCTTATGCATGTAGGTATTGAAGAAATTCACATGTTGGAGGCTTCATCACTTGCGTGTTTGTAAGTATTTCCTTTCTATCTCTTATTCACTTTATCATTTCTATTTCACTTTATTTTAGCTTTATCACGTTCTATTATTTTCTGATACTTTCAAAGTTCTCAGTAATTAGATTGCTAGTAGTCATTTAGCTATTTTTTGTGATAATCTCACTTTTTGTTCTGTACAAGATGCTAGTGTGCCGTGATATCATCTTTATTTTGTGTTGACGTCCTTTGGTCGAGGGCTCATCAATTTTTCCAAAAAATCTTCATGACCTGCTCTTTCTGATTCTAGAACTTTCACATTGTTTCTTGAGGTAGTTTAGGGTAGTTCGCCCTGTGAGGTGCTCTAAATGAAGAGAACTCATGAGTAGTGAATCACCCTTCTCTACATACCCACATGACATACTAGAGAGAAAGTGGCAAGTCATAAGTATGGGCATTGTGCAAGGATTTCCTATGTCAAGAAATAAGAACAATGCCATTCTTGTGGTTATAGATAATCTTACCAAAGTAGCAATTTTATACCAAAAAATCTAAATGATGGAGCACCTACCATAGAAAGGAAATTTGTGCAAGAAGTGTGTAGGTTGCATGGGATTCCTGAGAAGATTATCTTGGATAGGGATGCACATGTCACTTCTAGGTTTTGGAAAACTTTTTTTTCTACACTAGGGACTCAAATGAATATTGGGTATGTGCAGGATCATCATGGAAAAAACAGGCCCTTAAGTGGCAAAAAAATCATAAAAATCAAAGTTAGGCAACTTGACGTAAAAAATTGAATAAGTTATCTATATTATTTCAAAAATATGTAAGAATAGAATCTATAGAAAATTGAATGTAGTTTCTAAACTACTAGGTTTATTTAAAAAAAAAAAAAAATCTATTTGGTGAAAATTAAAAATTTCAATGCAGTAGCACTCAAATTTTAGGGAAAAAATAAGTAGGCATATGTCTAACCACCCTAACCACAATAAAATGATAATATTTTAGATATAAGTAGAGGAATCATGTCCCAATGTGATGCATATTTTTTTGTAATTTTTTTCCAAGTAAATAATTAATTATGAATTTTTTATTATAACTTTTTAAAAATATTAAAAACTCATATGTCTGACCACCTTAACTTGGTCAAAACTTCATGAATTTTTTTTTTTTAAAAAAAAATCCTATAGTATGTGAATTATAGAATGTGACACATGTGTTAGATTCAAAAAATATGATACCATTTGAAAGATATAGATGTTTTTCAATGAACTTATCAATCAGGACTTTCGATATAATTCAAATAGAAAATGGATAATAATTATTTATTAAAAAAAAAGTAAAGCATAATTTATATTGGTGAAAATTTGAGAATCTCCTTTAAAAACCCTTTTCATTTCATCAATTTTGGGTAAAAAAAAAAGTCGCCAGCCACATACCCTACATATACCCATCATATCGCCACTTTTTAGCCCATCATGATCCTGCACATACCCTATTAGCTCAACATATCATCTAGAAATGGATGGGAAAACTAAAAGGGTGAATGAAGTATTAGAAGACCTACTTAGGATGTATTGTATGGATCAATAGTACAAGTGGGAAGATTACTTACCCTTAGTAAAATTTTCCTACAACAATTCTTATCATTCTGCGATAAAGATGGCTCCTTTCAAATAATTGTATGGTCGAAAGTGTCAAACTCCTATAAGTTGGGATAGAATTGAAGATAGAGTGAGTATTGGGCCAAAAATGTTAGCAAAAATGGAGGAGCAAGTTAGGATTGTTAAGCAAAGGTTGACTGAAGCTAACGACCAACAAAAAATCTATGATGATGCCAAAAGAGTGCCCCATAATTTTTCCATAGGTGACAAGGTGTTGTTGAGAGTGAAACTTCATAAGAGCTCCATTAAATTTGGAAAGTCTTCTAAGTTAGCCCCGCATTATGTAGGACCTTTTGAGATTCTAGAGGAAGTGAATCCAACAACTTATCGAATTGTGTTGCCACCAGATCTCTCCAGAATGCATAACATCTTCCATGTGTACTACCTCAAAAATTATATACCAAGTGATAATCATGTGATTGATTGGACATCTTTATAGGTACAAGACCCCAAAGTGGTAACTCTCGAGCCTGTCAAGGTTCTCAAAACATGTAAGCTTCGCTTGCATAACAGGGAAGTCTTGCAATGAAAATTCAAGTGGGACTAATATGTAGAAGACTCAACCACTTGGGAGGACTATGTTGAGATTAAATAAAAATTTCTTTATGTTTTAGATGCTTTTAAGAATACTTAAAAAATAATATTTTATTTGTTGTTTGTGTTTTATGTTGCTACATAAAATCATCGAGGATGATGATTCACAAGGGAGGGAGTATGTTACACCCCAATTGTGTAATTCATATTTACTATTACTATGTAGGGTAAATATTGATGTAGATCATCTACAAACATTAAGGTTTCTTAAAACCCAAACCTAAAAATTGAGAAGATCATTGTTCATATACCTAAAACTCACTTCTTTGACACTTGGTTTCCATATGAATAAAAGACACCATAATAGAAAATCAAGTTTCTAAACTCCCATCAGACCCTAAAACACTTTCATCATCATTATTTTGATAGAATCAAAGCAAAAATATTCTTAGAAAACTCTGAATCAACCAACTCATCCAACATTCATGCCCATGACACTAGATCCTAGTAGTAATCCATCATGTCAAAAATGGGTATAACTTCAACACCAAATTGAATCTCCTAAAAAAAAGAACATTTTCAGGAACCCATTATTGCATACATTAACATACTTCAAAAGAAGGTATACTTGTTTTGAAAGGTGTGTTTGAAACAATAGACTATCCGCAACAAATAGGCTTTAAATAGGCCTAAATTTCAAAGCATGTGCCTAAAAAATTACTCCCAAACCCCAAAGAACCAAGGAAAGACCTTAGTCAGGTTATAAAACTGCCAAATCAACTATCTTTCTCAAAGAAATCATTCACTAAAGTAATAAATCAATAAACACTTGTTCATTGCTTAAAACCATGTCCAAATAGTGAGGGTTTATAGAAAATGTACTTTCTAGACCTCCATATACCTTTCCACCACTTCAAGCACATTGAAATAGGTTTTCACAAGCCAAATTAACATTATCCCAACCTTTTCCATTGTTATTTTACCAAACCCTAAGCTGTAGCATCATTTTTTTACATGGAAACCATTAAAAAACACATGTAGAAGAAACTCAGCCTTTGTATTCTTGCCTTCCCTTGCATTTTCCAATATAAAAATAAAAATAAAAATCCTATATTAACCCATTCCACTAATTTCCTAATCCTACATCGGTGGAATGGTTGCTAAATACAACCTAGACTCTCAAACCCTTGATTTAAGGGTTTTTAGGAAATACTCTATAAAATTGCTCTCAAAACCACTAAACTTGATGGAAGATCTTCAAACCTCTCCCAAGTGAAAACTAACACACTACACTATGAATCCAAACTAATATTATAGCCTAAGCTTGTTGAATAGACCGTACAAACTAGTAAACAATAGTGGAAAACGCTACAAATTTTGAACAGGGTACTTTTATTTATTAATTTGTTTCAAGAATGCAATCTATAATGCTTTATTTATTAATTTGTTTCAAGAATGCAATCTACAATGCTTTGTTCATCCTTAAAAATGCTTTATAAAGATGTTTCCATAAGTTATGACAACTTCCCCTTCATCTTCAACGATCAAACCTTCCCTTTTCCCACATGACTCTTCAACTTCCTACAATTTTACAATTTTGCAACTTTTGCATCTGTGCAACAAAATGACATTTTTTTGCAAATTGACTTAGTTGACCTCCTAGAGACCTAATAGAGACTCAAATACACTTGAATGGGTCTTCACATGACCCTTTTTACATACATTCCATGGTGATAATTCAAATTTCACAAAATTTCCTATTGGAGGCATCATTTCACTAGGTGCTCTGCACCAAATATGAATCCAATGTCAATTCTGGAGATGAATAAATTGTGCTTGTACTTTGTTATTGATGCATATATGTGAATGTTATCTCATTTGATGTTGTGTGAAAAGTACCGCATATAAGTGAATTGATGGTTATTGAATTGATATTCTAACTTTGGAGATGTATTACGAATACTACATATTTTGTCAACAGCTAACTGGCGTGGGCATGTGTTAGTGTTTGCAGGTATATGTTCAATTCCTCCAAGTGGAGGGGAAGTATCACTCAGGAGAAGATCTTGGTTAGGTAACTGGTAATGTAAAATATTTGAGCATACACACACCATAGTAGAATAATTGAGTTGAGTCATTAAGTGGGAAGTTGGTATGTCATCCTTAGCTGATGTGTTTACATTAGTAGAGTCCTATTACTATAGAGTGCATTATTGGGTGATGTTTATCTATTTGAGGTTTAGAGTTCATTCTTATATTATTATAGTTATAGTAATAAGAAGGATGTATGTGGAGTATGTGTATATATATACACATACATGTCAATAGGATCTAACGACATGTATATGCATATGTATAGATGTACCACACGTAAATGTTTATCAATACAATGGTAATTATGAATGGTTATATGTGAATAGAATGTGTACATATATATATTTATCAATACACACATACAATGGAAAATGGACATGTCCATATGAATGTATCGATATATGTATACATACGTATACATGTACATAGAGGAATATACTTATATACACATATATATAAGGTATACAATCGATATATTGTGATTATTAAGTGAATACTATCTTGCTTATACTTATTTGTATATCGAATATATACATACTTAGTCGGCCTATGATATATATATAAACATATATTAACATATATATATACATATAGATATACATATACATATACATATATATACATATACATTGATATTTATATATATATATGTACATATAGTATAATATATATATTAATATATATTTAATATATTAACTATTGTTTGGGAATAAAATATCATTAACAATGATAGAGGTCAATTATTTGACCTAATTGAAGGTTGAATATTTCATGGTTGTGACTATACTTTATGAGGCCGAATTTAACTCATGCTGCCCATGCTTGTTGAAGCAGGTATTCTATAAATTAGCTCACATAATTAAGTCAAAATATGGTGAAGACTTGGTTGACACCTTAAGTGAAATTTTCTTTGACGTGGTAAAACTCTAAATGCCATGTTGATGAGCATATACCAACATCTATAAAAGGAATGTAAGGTAATGAATAAAAAAGTCGATGACTTTGTCAAACTGATTAATTATGTGAATTGACTCATACCAAGACTTAGTTGATGCAAGCTTGGTGTTGCATATTTGATATTGACTATTTCAAATATGATGGAAACCACACCAACTATTGGATAAAGATTATTTACTTGGCGCCACCTTGGGAAACCTATTTTCTGTAGATTTCCATTCTTTGAGTAATTCGAATTGCACCATATCAATAATGTGCTGATTTGAGTAAGTCCCTTATTGTTGCCAATCAACAAGGTTGATATGTAGCTGTGAATAGATGAGTAAGTTCTTATATTGATGCCATCTTCTTACTAAGTGAGTGAGTAGGTTGTTAATGGTGATTGTTGTCAATATCCATGCCTAATATATAGGATGTGAGGCCTCATTGCTACTATTTAATAGCAAGGAAAACTCATTTGTTGGGGATGCAATTTTTTAAAGCAGCTTACTCTGGATTATTATCAGCTATACTCTATTTTATTTGAGAGATATTTTTGTTATATTTGAGAGAGGATAGTATTTGAGAGAATCATTCAATCAACGTGAGTAATAGAGATCTATTGTGACGTCCCTTGAAAAGTTACAATCAAGGTAGTTGTTTTTTGGGGAATCTACATTGTAGTCAATTGATTGGATAAGTGAAAACATGCATGAGGATATTTCTTCTTCATTATTTTAGTTTTAAAAGATTGTTCTCCATGATTGCTTTGAATTTTCCATTATGAGTACTTGCATTTAGGGAAATTATTATGGCTTTGAAAAGGAAATAGAAGATATTATGTTGTGTTTATTATGTGCTTGTATGTACTCCATAATAGGAGATTAATTTTTATCATAGGTATTACATACTAGATATGATTAGACATGAGTGGAATATGTGTTACTCTTAGCTGGATTATTGATTAAATAGAATAGCTAGTGTTTACTCCTAGGATTTTTATCCAGTATGGGAGGGAGCTTGTGTATTTACTTGTTTAAGTAGATTTATTCCAAGTATGTAGAAATGGTGATAGTTTATCTCTAGGGTGATAGATTATCCATTGAAGGATATACCTATGCATAGTTTAAGATGGCCTTAAGTCAAATTGGCCTTGATTAGTGTATGTGATAGATTGACCTCATTTGAAGTACTAAATGAGAACACTTTGGCCAAAGTAGTGTGACTGCCTCTAGCTCCACTGTTAGTTCACCATGATTCAATATTACATGCTAGTTCCAAATTGTGGGTTTACAAGTTCTAGATATGTTGGCACATCACTATGCTTAGTTGGTTGTCATTTTTCAGTTACTATACCAATCTCTTCATCAAAGGTAAGGGCCATCTATTGAATGATAGATGTGTGGGGGATCACATATGTGCTTGTGGTTGGTAGAAAAGCACTTGAGTGATTCTTCTCCTCCTCAATGGGCAACAAAATAACTAAGATTTGAAAGGAAGGATCCTAGACCGTCTATAAGCTATTTGTTCTAAATCTCATTGAGCTATGTATGTTAATGTATACATTCTTGTATGATTGTAACTTGTGAAATTATTGTAATGAAATGGATTCCTTATTATATTTTGTTATGGAATCTTTTTTCGTATACTCTCAATAAAGAAAATATGTTTTTTTGCTATGGCTTGTTAAATAGTTTATTTACTCGCAAAGTGAAATATTAGGAATTTTTACTTCATTGAAGGGTTGGAATGTTACACAAATTATATTATTTAGACTTCCCTCCATCACTTCTGGGCAAGTCTTTCTATTGGACTATCTGATCTACATAAAATATTATTTCAAACTCAATTATCCCTTTTGGAATAGTATTATCCTTAGCTATAGCTAATTCTTCATCTTGAATTTTTCCATTCGGGTGATCTATTTCTTTGATTATCTATGTTTTGAAGATTTTAGTTTTAGTAATAAATTACAATATGCAGCAATCATCTTCAAAAACTTGCAAATTTGTAACATTACCAGGAACCAGAGGTAACTACACCAAATCAACTATACATCTCTTCAAATCAGAAGCATCCAAAGGTTCTAGAGCACTAGAAATAGTAGCTAGAGTATTGAATCTCTAATTGAATCTTTGTGGGATGTGAGTGATGTTAAAGGCATCAAAATCTTCTATCAAATTCCACACTCTATGTTGGTAACCGTACAAGTATCTATAATGACAAATATATTGCTTTTGCACTTGCTTGACCACCAATTTTGAATCACCAAACACCTTGAGAATCTTGAATTTCTTCTTAATCACGAGCATAAAACCATGGATAAGGGATTTTTATTCTACCATATTGTTAGTACATTGGAACTGTAATCGACAAGAAACAAGAAAAGACTTACCTTGTAGACTGATGAGTTCAACTCCAATTCCAATTCCTTGTTTTGATTTTGATCCATCAAACCTAAGGGTCCAAGTTTTATCCTTGATAACTTTGAGATTAGCATTCTTGAGAGTAGATATATTAAAATTTTCAATATGCTTAGCCTACAATATGTCTCCAAGCGTTTCGAGTTTAGGCCTATTAAGCGTGATGTTTTTTAGTCAACACTGGCCTTCAATCCTATGAATGATTTCCAGACACATCATGTAGTTGTCTCCTAAATGGGTAGATTTGTGTAACCTACACCAACCTTACAACAAAAAATGTTCTATAAAATTTTCAATCTTCTCGCTCTTTTGAGCTTCTAAAACAATATTCTTCCAAAAAAATTCTAAATGACTATCATCTTCTTTAGAAGAATCATAATATAATTTTACTAACTTGTTTGTTCCATGAGTTATCTGATTATGATTTTTCAGCATTACACATGAAAACTTCTTTTGTTTTAACTCCTGAACTTCAAATTTTATAAACCCCCGGTTCTACATCTATGTAGAGAACTTCATTTTTCTGATTATAATCAGTGATCACATACTTCATGCATGGTTCTCACTCAATATTGATTTGATTAAGAACTCATTTCCATGGTAGCCACATATGTGAGAAATCTGTGGCCATGTATCCATTCAAAGTCTTCAACCAATCCCTACTTAATAGCATTCAATAAGTATCAAGTGTCTCGACAAGTTGGTATATAATACATAATTGAGGGATCTGACGCTAGTTGCATATGGATATTGGTTAATTCTCTGACTATTTTTACTTCAATTTTTTCAAGCTGAGTGACTTTCTTCAAGGAATTTTTTGGAGTTAAACCTAGCATCTAATATATGGATAGAGGCATTACATTAGTAGATGCTCCAAAATTGACTAAGCAATTATGGATATTTTTACCGAATATTCTCAATGTGAGCAAAAATGGTGGGGACTCCATTTTCCCTTTATAAAAGGATACTTGTGCGTCCACCATAGGAATACTGTTTTTTTCTTTTTCCTTAATGGAGTTATCCTTCGCCTAAGATTCTTTAAATTTTCCTTATTTTGGAAAATATTCTAAGGTATTCAAGAAAGCTTTCCTAATCATAGGTGTTTTGAGTAGTTTTGAAAAAGAGAGGCTAATTTTTACCTTTTTGATCTCTTCTGCTAAATAATTAGTCAAATTGTTTTGATTAGTGAAATCTACTTTTTCACTTCATGAAACATTTGATGAGTTATATTGAGAGGTCACTTTGGGTAACCCTGGAGTACTACTCAACTTATCATCAGGTGGAGTATTAAAGTTATTTAGCTAGATTGACGTAGTCAACGACTCTTTGAATTTACTTCCACCATTCACATTACTCCTTAGGTCATATGTATGTCCTTTTGAATATTGTTGAAAAGCATGAATTTCATCAGCTTTGTCTTGAGGTTCATTTTCATCTTGATAAGGAAATGTGTAAGTTTCTAAAGTTATGGTTGAACTATCTCCTTCATGTTCATAAGTATGACTGGTGATTCGACATGTTTGTAACTTTCAAGAACCAAAGCAGAATCATACCCTACTAGAACTAATTCATTCCCTTTAGGAGGATGATTTACATTGTTCATTATAGTGTGTAGTAGCCAAAAAAATATTTGAGGTGGTTTTAAACTATAGGCAGTCCACTTTAAAATGACCATTTCTGTTGTGAATTCTACACCAATTTTTCATCGCAAGGTCAGATAAATTCACCTTTGACGTAGGTCTATCATCAGAGGAATTAGTGTTACCTAATGTTGTGGATATTCCTCCACTATTCAATAATGTCTTCCAAGGTCTAGGTGGTCTAGGAGCATTATATTCCCAACTTTTTGAACTTTGATTATTATTCTAAGAGTAGAAATTCTAATTTCTTAATTACATAACCTCTATGGTTAATCTTTTGAGTTGAGCTGTGATTTCCTTAATTTCTTCATTATCATCGAGAGTTTTGACCTTTTGACTCTCTTGAGTCTTTAAGAAGAAATAATTTCCATTAGGATGCAACTCTATGATAGTTGGAAAAGGGTGAGGGACTCTATGATAGTTGGACAAGGGTGAGGGACTAAAGCTTGACTATTTCCTAATTGAAAGAAGGTAGTTTGAGGAAATGTCTCATTCTAGACCACTGAAGGAAAAAAATTAGGAGTCATTGGATGATTTATCGGGACTCCATTCACACACAAAACAGGATAGTTATTCAATCCATTTCTACCATTTACAAATGATCCACTTCTGAGGTGTTTCATTTCTAAATTTACACTTACGGGTTCAACATAGGCTTCTAGTAAAGTAGGAGGATTCGCCCTTCATTTCACAAACATAAAAATTAAAGGACCTACTACCGTATAATAAACCACAATGGCAAACAAATTATCCACTATGTAAGGGGCTTGTAACCTAGAAGAGGCCTTCTTAAACCTATCATTGAAAGTAGTTATAGGTTCACCATAGAACCTTCTGATTTGAACAAACTAGTGATATAACAAGGCAAGATCAACCACTATTCTAAATTTGGCTAAAAATTGACTTTCCATATCTTTCCATGATCTAACTGAGTTACGAGGTAGGTTGATGTACCACTGGTAAAGTTCATCACTTAAGGTATATGGAAACAACCTACGTACAACATCTTCATGTTGTATCCATGCTTTGAAACATGTATCCTTAAAGATATTTATATGTTCTTCCACATCTTTATGAAAGTAATATTTAGGACAAATTTTATTCAGATTTTTTGGGAGATTGTTGTACACAAAAAATTTGATCGATGACTTTACATTAAAGAAATCCATTACTGTGAGTGGGGTAGGTATAACAACAGTCATATTTTATAGTATCACACTTGCACTTCTTGACCCTTGAGGCTTGGATTAATTTAGATCACTAAGTTCAACTAAAGTTACACGACGATTACTAGATTGAGACCTAGTGACTCTATGAGACTCCAACTTCAACCTTAATGAAACCAAAGGAACAAAAAAATGGCCCTCCTTCTAGCACCAGTTCCTATTAATCACGATGTTAGTTAAACACCAAAAGTGTAGATAAATCCTCACAGAAAGACCACGGGAACCTATCTTTACTTGAAATACTGAACCAAGGAAAACTAAATCTCTCAGGTTGAGTCAACTTAATCCCAAGGCTTGTTTAAGTTAGGTCTTGACCATAATAGGTTCACATTAGGGTTTGTTGTGACAATGTTATTAATCATGAGGGGTAGACTATAATTTTTGGTTCTATAAGGAATCATAAGGATTGGTGAAAGATATTCTCAATTCGGTCATCAGAAAATTTCATGAAATTAACAAATATGTAATAATATTTCATGAATTTCAAACAACTTTGCTATTACTTAAGTAGATTTAGCTTTAAGAATTTAGCAATATAATGGAAACAAAATATTTACAATAAATTTTCATTCATTCACCTCCTTTTTGGAATTTTTTTTTAAATTTAAACATCTAAACTAAAAAAAAGCATTAAAAATACTTGAAAAGTAAAAGAGCTCATGAGTATTGTCCACGCATGCCCCAAGAATTAACCAAGTCAAAGAAAACCACTCTATACTTCACTAGATTGCTTCAAAACTAGGCATAGAATGGTGTGAGCTTTTAAAGAATGGACGTTTATTTGGACATCGGGTAGCTTCTATATGCACCCTTAAATGGTGTAGCATACAGTCTTGTCTAGCTAAATAAACAACCATCTACAAAAGATTTCAAACCAGGTGGTAGCTTTGATATTGATTAGCTTCTATGTGCATACAATTTTTTAATCTAGAATGAATCAAAAAATAGGAAACAAGAACAAAACTTAAAGAACTTTTGGCTCTTCCGATATCCACAAATTTTGAACTTAAAATAAAAGTAAGGCATCAAATGACCTTTTATAGGAACAAGGCCCCAAAATTTTAAACTTAAGTCTATCATAGGGAATCACAAATAGAAAATAAAAAATAGCACATGGTAGATGCGAGTTGTCATTGGAATCTTCCAGACATAATCCAAGCTCTGACTTCTTCACCAACATTAGTCTTCAGCTCTAAGTTCTAGTACACTAATGCTCTGCATAAAACAAGGCCATAACTCTGACTTCTTCACCAACATTAGTCTTCAACTCTAAGCTCTAGTACACAAACACTCTACATAAAACAAGGCCATTGGTACTCTTCAAATTCTGAGACAATACACCTCCACCGAGACTAGGAACAACCTACAAAATTTATTTTTTAACAACATATCCTTATGCTCACCTCTGGTATTCGATATTCAGTTATTCATTGCCTTGTGTCAGAATCTGAGTATGGTAACTCTTCTTAGCCTTTTTTTATTTGATACTCTTGGAAGGCCACTAATACCTAACACATACATTCTTTTGAAATTCCCTAAATAACCTTCCAGCTGTATTTGAGCTTGGTATAATCTTCTAATATCTGGAGGATATTTTCACTCCTCTACATCTTCTTTGTTCCATATTAGACCATGAAATTCCTACACTATATAATGTCATCAATGACTTCTCAGTTTAACAAATGAACAGGGTCTATGTTTACTCTTTCAACCCAATCCTTGAAAACCTTTACTTCTTTATCACCATGTCCTAATGTCCAGGGATCACAATCATGTTGTTCTAACATTTCAATGAACCTTGATCTTTATCAATCAATTTATTACATTTGTCAATGACTTTCTCAAAACCTTCTACACATTACACCAAGGCATCACCTTCACAATTTATTTGCTTCTTCCATTTTCTACACATCGGGACCTCTTGTTCCGTGATTATCTTTTCACTTATCAATTCCAGGACATCTTTATGAATGAGAGCCTTTAAACTTCACCTTTTAGCATCAATTCTTTCCTTGCGAAACCAACATTCTCCTAATATTTTATACTTTTCAGACCAATTTTATGCCTCTGTATACTTTGCAATCACATTTGTGATTAATTCTTCTCCCTTCCTTACCAGGTACTCCATCCATTCTTCAAATACACTCATTTTATGGAAAAGTGTTGTGATAGCATCCACTTTCTCCTATGACATGAGTACTAGATTCTAAGGAAATTCAACACGTGCTTGGCCAGATTGGGCTAATAAAACAATAAATTTTCTATACGAGCAATCCGTTCTTTCATCTCTCTTTTTTGTTTACTTTTTTGCACCCTAGCGATAGTTGTGTCTAAGTTCATCTTCATTTCTTCTAATTCATATCCCCAGGATGAATTTCCAACATTAATACATGTCATACTATACTCCTTAGGCATTATTTCATTTATGATTTTATCTACTATCGAAGTATCTATATGGAGTGTTCTTCCTCCATCTGCATTCTTCTACATAACATGTTTTGTTTGTGCTCTTCACCTAGGTTTAGGAGTTTCCACTTCTTGTTTAAGCTCTTGAGATCTAGAGGTACTAATTCTACTTCCAATGGGGAAGCCAATTCCTTGACTAACTAATCAGGTGCATCTTCATTATACTCTACCTCTATAACATTTATTTGTTCTTGGTTTTCAGTACCCTCAAGAAATTATACTCTTATGTTTTCAACCTCACTTATCACATTCTTCAAGATGGGAATATTTTCAGCATTCAATGGCATGGATTCCATATTATCAAGATTCAACATTGTCTCTTCATCTCCAAGACTTATATTTTCCTATCCAACCATATGCTTAGTATCAACCTTCGGGGCATCACCTTCTTCATGTCCCATTACATCAGGGTTCTCTTCATTCCTCACCTTGCCATCCAAAGTTTGTGAAGGATCTATATTTTCAACCTCAACCTGGTCTTCTCCTGTCTCCTCAAAAACCTACATTTGTTCAACATCATTTTCACCATCTCCTAGTGGGAGCTAGGAATTAATTGTGTCTTCAATCAACATTAATGGGAACCTGATCTGTAGCTTCCCCTACTTCCTTTTCAACAAGTATTTCAGGTTTCTCACCTCTGGGGTGAACATTCCTCTTATGAATTCTTCTTCTTCAAAATCTATAGGAATTGAACCTACATTCAACATTTCTTCCACCACTAGCTATACCATGGGATTCTCCTTAGATTTATTTGCTTTGACTTGTTCCATCATGGCACCCAATTTATCCAGCTATTCCCTAATTTTCTCTTCATTTAGCTCAAAAATATTATCTAGGGCTATAAGAGTTTTTTCCCAATTTTTGCTTTACTATAGTTGTATTGACTGAAGGGGGAGAAGTAAATAATGATTCAACCCTCTGGGATGTAGACCTTGTCTGAGCATGAGTATTCATTTGCATTCTCACATCTTCATTTATCATAGGATAGATCTTCTGCTTTATCGTGGAAGAAGATGTCACTCTAGGCTTCACTATCACTTTGACCTTACTTGGTCTAGTTTCTTTATGTTGGCTAGCTAGCACCAATTAAACTCTCTAGCTTGAGGCATAAGGTGTTCTTTCCTCAATATGCATAGTTGCATCTACCTTGCTAGCTTTTCTTTTCTTCTTAAAAAGCTTCTCATACCTAGACTCACCTTATTCTCTCTATTTCTTCTTAATATTGAGTGAGTATGTGGTCCTAACCTTAAATTTTATTAAGCATTTACAAAAGTCATCAATCCATCGTTGAGTATGCATCAAAACTTATTCAAAAATTTCCTCAATGGTCATTATTTCTCTACATTCATATTTTGGATCCAAAATGGGTTCATCATAAACCTTGGTTGAATTATAAACTGGATTCAAAACCTCCCCATCATCTTCATCCAACTGATCTATAATGTCATGGAGCTTAAGAATCTACACTAATTACAATGAAAATATTTGATATGATCTTTCCCTTACCTCATGCTCATCATCACAATTGAGCTAGAAGTATTCTAAATGATAAAAATGGGCATGATTTCTAGCTATCCACTTGGAAATATTCCCCTTTGGATCATAGTTAATTCTTTGGAGTGTAAAGAACTCCAATTTGTAAATTTTTAATTCCTCTTCACACAAATCTACCACTTTAGCCGCATTACACTTGTAATTCCCCATTATGATGGAAAATATAAAAGAACTTATTTTATGTGTTGTACTTAAAAGAGCATGGGACAACTTCATCTATCTTACCAATTCCAATAGTAACAATTTATCTATCAGGTACGTGGGAAACATGAATGGGCATCCTTCAAACCCTTCAATTCTGATGTAATTGAAAGTAGGAAACTGAATGTACCAACATCCAATCTATTGGATAAGCTTTTGTGCTTTGAGAGATAATCGTTTAGCTTTGTTGCCCTCCATTAATCTTACCAGCTTCATGGAAAATACATCATTTCTCTTTGATAATGCTCCATGTATTCATGAATAGTAATTTGGGGTAAATGAGCATATATCATACTATTCCCTATTTCTTTGCCCAAGGTACCAACTTTATTAAACCTTCTTTTATTTACCCTTAGGGAACAACAATAAATCACATATGAGGACATATAAAACCATCCTGACTTTGGGAATTCCTTCATTTGATCATGTAGCCTATCACTGATAAAACTTCCCCAATGCATATACACAGGTCCTTCCATTAATTTGGCTATAATTACTAACATCCATCGTTCGAACTTACTAACGTTCCTAAGTCTGGCTATCCTACTTAACATAGTTATAACATCTTAAACATTTGGGTTGAACATAGATCTCAAAATTGGCTTTGTGTGCTTTGTAATTTTCTCCTAGCACCACTGTGTGTTCATAATTTCCCAGTTATGCTCTTCGGTGCTTAGGTAAGTTTTATCCTTCATTCTCACATATACCGAGTTCATCTAAGGAGATGTGAGGATCCCAAATATATATAAAATTCCTTTCATAGAAATATTTGCATAGATTCTTCCTTCCTTTTCAACAACTGTCTTATCTGGGTTGTACTCTTTTAAACACTGCATAAGCAATTCAAGGGCTTCCATTGCTAGCAGAAACCCTCATACTAAATGTAACCCACTTGCTATAAAATTGTTTGTACACTAAGAGGCATTCTCTTTCTGGGCTCATGAGATGAAGTTGACATCAGAAAACCATCCCGAATTGGTATCAGTTATTATCCCACCAACTGGTATAGCTTGCGAAGCAAAATATTTAAACTCATTTTCAGGGCTTTCTTTGGAAGTACTCATTTTCACCTGTGTGTCCTGCAATTTTTTATAGATATGTTCCTTGTGTGTGAGTTAGGGTTAAATTTAAGTAGTTGAAATGGAATAAAATGGGTTAGGATGCTTTCGTATGGTTTAGAACATAGAGCACACCCACTTCCAATTTCATTCAATGATAACCCTAGAGATCTCAATGCAAAGGAGAAAGAGATCTTGCAATAAGGTTGTCCTAGGGATTGATTGTAAACTAATGAGGGGTTCACCACCAAGATAGGTCTTGGAAAGACAAATGCAATGCAAGATGTAATACTAAACTATAATATGATCCAATGCTTCACAAAATGACCTATAAAAGTATGTAAAACAAAATAACAAGCTATAGGATGGAATGTTTGTAGCTAAAAATCTAAAGATGACTAATTGAAGCTCTAAAATGCTAGAAATTATGACTTTAATGCTAAGTGGGACTCATACATGCCAAGCTAGGTGAATTAGTCCCAAATTTTTCTTTCTATAAAGAAACAAGAAATCTAGAAAATGGGTATCCAAATATGTAAAAACCTAATTTTTTCCCTAAACTGGGACTCATATGTTAGAAGTGGAAAACCAATCTAGTTAGGGTTTTCTAGAACTTCAAAGTCTAAATCTAGTCTTCAAGGTTTGCTCTGACTTCCCACCTGATTTTTGGATTTGAAACCCTCATTTCCAACCTTTAGAAGTTCTCCAAGTATCTCCAATGTAAGGTGACAACTTTGACAACTTTAGGTACTTTGACAACTTTCTCCAAACTTTCTCTTCAATGTATCTTCAATCTAAACCTACAAATCACACACTAAAGAGAGTAAAAAATGTTGTTTTGTTAATGGAAAGGGGTTTTCTGATGCAGAGCTAGGAGGATTCACAACACATCACACAAACCTTCAACAATAATCCAAAACAATCTTTTTATAACACGTTATTAAACATTGTATATCACATTGGAAACATAACTATGGCAGCCCACAATTTATTGCCATGAACAGTCATTAATAACTTCTACAAACTGAATAATGAAGACAATCCATCTGGTTAGATTGAAGAAAAAATAGTTATATACTCTTCCTCAAATTATTATGAAGATCCAATGGTGGAAATGAAAGTTATTATATTTTTTCCAAAACTGCAAACCCTAGGTAGGGTTCAGACCTGCCCTCACAAAAATGTTCATAACTTATTCAATTCTTAATGAATTTTGATGAGAGTTGAAGAAAATGAAAGTAGATTCACATGGAAACAAAATAAAATTGGTTTTAGATCCAAAATATAGAATTTATATTCCGTACCATCACACTTCTTTATACTGTAAATTCTGCACAATATTGTTAGAATAGGCAGTCTCACCAAAATAATCATATCTTCAACAAAACTTGATAAAATTCAATGAGACAAAAATAATTGGAAACTAGAAACAGATATCTTTCCATCCATATATGATACTCCATTTTTTGAGTCCATACCAGGCCGTACAAATCACAACTTCAATCTGGTAACAATGTAAAAATCAGGAAATGCACAAAATTTGAGGTTTCCATTTATCAAACTTCAAAAATGATGTCTCCAACCCCCAATTCGAGTTTTGGAGGGTTTATTTATACATTTTCAACCCAAACCAACTATTTGCAACCACCTTTTGATTAGTGTGTTGAAAAAACACCTTAATGACATTTCATCTACCTAATTTTGCACTTTTGACAATTTTTACAATATATGAGAAATGAACAACATCCTAGGACCTATAACACCACAAAGGTGGCCTCTTGGGCTTATTAAAATCTCAAAACATAAAAATGGAACAAATTACTCAATATGGCCTCATGGAGGCATGTGATCAAATAGGTGCTCCTGCACCAAACTCCCGAGGGCAAAAGAATTCAAGCCCCTTTGAATTATCTTCTTCCTAGTCTTCCAGTTACTTTGCACCTTGTCCTTTGTATTTTCAATCAGATTTTGTCTTTTCTTCCTTTTGTTCATCTTATGCCTTCTTCTATCAAGCATCCCTACAACTTGGAAGTCCCAAAACTCTATCATATCATCAAACACTTCACTTTGTCCTTCATAACCTGCACATACATAGTCCAAGGAAAAATTAGAAACAAAATATAGAGACCTTGAGGTCTCCTCCTTGTCTTCTTGTACTTCAAATTCCTCTTCACCCATAACCAACTTATCCAATCTTGACACCAATTCACTTTCAACCTCAATTTCCTTGCTTTCTTCTACCTTGATGAGTTCTTCTTCCTCTTGTTTGAATTTTCCATCACCAACCTTACTATTCCATTCTTCTTCAATAGCTGCATATTGTGCCCATAAGTCTTCTTCTTCATCTTTGACTGAATTTGCTGCCTTCTTTTGTTTTCTTTGCTTCTTCATAATCTTCTTTATAGGCCAAACCATCTTCCTTTTCAATGTCAAATGCCAACTTGTATCTTGTTTCATCATTTGTTCCATCTTCATCATGGATTCTTGGAACTCTTCTTCAAGTCTTTTCAATTCTCCCTTCAACTCAGCAATCTCTTTGTCCATCTTCTCTTGCCTTATCCTTTTCTTTCTTTCCTTCTTTCTCAACTCTTTTTCCTCTCTTTCATTCTTTCTTGAATCCTCAGCCTGCAAATATCTTTCCAATCTTCTCAACAAATCCATCTCCACAAGCAAGTATCTCCTTGCTTCCACTTTACTTTGCCACACCTAGGCAATCAGGTTGCTTCCTCAACCTGTACAACACACAACCACAAACACCAACATAAAACCAACAAACTTCACTAGCCCATATCTTTTCTAGGCTCTGATACCAATTTGATGCAGAGCTAGGAGGATTCACAACACATCACACAAACCTTCAACAATAATCCAAAACAATCTTTTTATAACACATGTTATTAAACATTGTATATCACATTGGAAACATAACTATGGCAGCCCACAATTTATTGCCATGAACAGTCATTAATAAATTATACAAAATGAATAATGAAGCCAATCCATCTGGTGAGATTGAAGAAAAAATAGTTATATGCTCTTCCTCAAATTATTATGAAGATCCAATGGTGGAAATGAAAGTTATTATATTTTTTCCAAAACTGCAAACCCTAGGTAGGGTTCAGACCTGCCCTCACAAAAATGTTCATAACTTATTCAATTCTTAATGAATTTTGATGAGAGTTGAAGAAAATAAAATTAGATTCACATGGTAACAAAATAGAATTGGTTTTAGATCCAAAACATAGAATTTATATTCCGTACCATCACACTTCTTTAGACTGTAAATTCTGCACAATATTGTTAGAATAGGCAGTCTCACCAAAATAATTGTATCTTCCACAAAACTTTATAAAATTCAATGAGACAAAAAGAATTGGAAACTAGAAACAGAGATCTTTCTATCCATATATGATACTCCATTTTTTGAGTCCATACTAGGCCGTACAAATCACAACTTCAATCTGGTAACAATGTAAAAATCAGGAAATGCACAAAATTTGAAGTTTCCATTTATCAAACTTCAAAAATGATGTCTCCAACCCCCAATTCGAGTTTTGGAGGGTTTATTTATACATTTTCAACCCAAACCAACTATTTTCAACCACCTTTTGATTAGTGTGTTGAAAAAACACCTTAATGACATTTCATCTACCTAATTTTGCACTTTTGACAATTTTTACAATATATGAGAAATGAACAACATCCTAGGACCTATAACACCACAAAGGTGGCCTCTTGGGCTTATTAAAATCTCAAAACATAAAAATGGAAAAAATTACTCAATATGGCCTCATGGAGGCATGTGATCAAATAGGTGCTCCTGCACCATTTTCCATGGTCAAACCCTATTTTGGTAATCAAACCTTGAAATGAAATGAAAGAAGAGTGGAGAATGATAAATAAACAAAATATGACGTTGCAGCTCACTAAATCCCATCAATAAGATGTTGTAAACATGTATGAGATGGATCCAATGGATGTAGATCTTTACTCTTGATTGAGTAGGATAGATCTTGAATGAAATGCTAGCTTGAATCATACAACCCTACATCACAATTGTTAACTCAAAAACAAACATGATGCATGCAGACTTTGACATGATGCTTGATGCTTGAAGAATGCTCTAAAATGCTTGATAATCTTCCCTTGAATGCACTTGTGAAATCAAACTTGCTATATGCTTGAATACTTGAATGCTTAGGGTGAAAATGAGTGAAATAAACTTGTATTTATACTTATTTATGCAAGAATTACTAAAATTACAACACTACAAGCTAGCATCAAATCTAGGAGGATAAAATCCTGCAAGAAAAAATAACTAATTTTAATTTTGGGCCACATGGGACTTCTTAGTTCTCAAAAAATTTGGTTGAAAAAACACAAGAGGTTGCCAGGATCTTGCTACGTTTTAGGATAACGAACAAGGCCAAATGGTGTACTTGAACCTTCTTCTCTTCAGGCTCTGCCAAGCCTAGGTGGGTGTACCTATGTGAGTGAAGCAGACTTGAACTATGTGTTTCCTACTTGTGCAATCTATCCACAATGGCAATTGGAAATGGAAAGATCCAAGCCTAATTTGGTATAAATTGTATAAGCAATATCAATGTAAACTTTATTAATATGTTCAGTTAATAGATGTAAGGTGTTGAAATTTTTTTTGACAAAACTAAATGATGAAATGTATGAGACCAGTGCCTTCTTCGGTATATGGAGTCAAATGAAAGTCTAAGATGAGTATCTTGTATTTGGTAGTAACTCTAATTGTTTGGCACACTAATATTAGTTTATAACTTGTATAAACATGCAAGAATGCAATTATCAATTTCTTCTCATCGATCCAAATGACCTTTTCTAGATTACTGTGATTAATTAAAAGAATTTAATCCTTCTTTGAAGGAGAAAGTTAACTGAACCACACAAGAACAACAAATGTACCTTGATAAATTGAAAATATCCTTGATACATCAATTTAAATAATAGGGAAATGCCAACATTGGAGACAACCTGATAATATTTTTCAATTAATTCAACAAACAATTGATACCAATATGATGCCACAAAATTAGAGATCTTTCATTAACTTCTTCAAAATTGTGCTTGCAACATGGGATTTTGAAATGTAAGCATTATGACATCCTTTTTTTTATCTATCTATCCCTATTCGCCTATTTATTTCTCCTATATCTAATGATTTTTCTTGGTCCCGGTCTCTCTTATATATACAAGAGGCAACAAGCTTCATACCAAAGGACATGTCTTTTGATAACAAAACATAATTTTGAAATTAAACATAACTAAAGGAACTTAATCATAAATATCTATATCAATCCGTTAATCTTTGAGTAAAAACTCATGGTCACCTAAGACCTGTTCAAATCTTTTATTATACGATACTTCGTCTTCATGATGTACTTGATTAATCTTCGTCAGAGCCCAAATATTTTTCCTACCACTTATTAATTGTCAGGTCACTTGGACGTTTGAATTATTGTGTAGTTGTGAAATTTGTAAGATGAATCTTCCATCTATTATCCAGGAGGTTTCTGACATCCACCACGAACTTTGTATATCCATTGTCCAACATGATAATCCCATCGAGCAAACTATGGAACTTGTTGAGATTGTTCTCCCCATCATCTTGTAAATGTGCCAAACATTTAGGAATCATTTGATCGAATTCTTCTCTCCATTCATCTATATCTTTCAACTGATTGTCATCTTTGAGGATTGTTGGGCTGAAGAGGTATTTGATGGAGTCAAATGTATTCTTCCTCCTTTCCACTTTCTTCCTTATATCCACCAGATACTTATACTCCTCAATCAACCCTTTTACCATCTCTTGTGTAGGTTTAAGCCTTAGTGGGGACTCTGGATCCCTATGTGTAGCCTTCAATTAAGGGGTCAGTAGATGAAAGGTGGGTTTCCACCTCTTTTGGAGCTCCTCAAGGATGAGGGAGTTAGTGTTTATCTGTTCCAAAGCCTTAATCAAATTATTGAAGTTTTCATGCACCCTATGTATCTTCTCCTTTAATATAACAACTCTATGCTCTAATATCCTCTTCAAAGTCTCTATGATATGATGCTTGACATCCTCCATGTTATACTTCTTCAGCTTATCAATTTCCTCTCTCATTTGTTGTATCTAGGGGTTCTCTACCTGGACAGGTGGGTGATAAATAATTAATTCATCTCCTCTCACTGTGGCGGCTTGCCGCAATTGTTGTTTTAGCTTTACATTTTCAATAAACAATTCGTTCACCTCATCATTTGATAATTTCAATCTCTTCTCATATTCATTAATCTTCTTCTCCATATTTTCTACTACATCCTTGGTGAACATTGCAGAATGCATGGTCATAGTGGAAACTTCTGTAGGAGTTGTGTCTCTTATTGTTATGACCAAAGCTGACCCCCTCATTTCCTACACTATATCCAAGATTCCAGGCTTCCTTGTATTTTTTTGCTTTTTCCATAGAGCAAGTGTTTGGGTAGTAGGGTTATACCCTGTTCCTTAGACACCTTCCTCTGAATCAAATTCTTCTACCAACATGGGGTCATCTTGTGCTCTGATCTAATCTAGAAGAAACATTTTAGACAACTCCATCCCTAGTATAATTAGCATCACTTTTCAATACCATCTCTCTTGCCTCCTGGGGGGTGATATTAATGCTATCAACATTTAACTCTACAAATGTTTGAGCCTGGATCTGAGCTTACTTCGACTCATCAGCTCCAACAAGATTGATTTTCACCCTTTCATCAAATTGTTTCATCTTCATTTTAATCCAAATTCCCTTAAATTCATTGGTATGGATAAAATTATCATCTTCTATGAACCTTAGAGAGGCCACTACCCTCTCATCTTCTTGAATTTCATCAGCTCCTTCCTATGAATTCCTAGCCTTGGGATTATGAGGCTTTTGACTTCTTTGTTGTTCTACTTCCTCCTTTATTTTAGTCAAAGGAAGGACTGCTTCTTGTTCTTCATCATCACTTGAGTCATTCAACTAATGGCTCAATATTTTGTCTTTTAGCCCATGGGTCATGAGTAGGAGATGGAGGGGGTGGATGTGTAGGTGATGTGGGTGGTGCCTATGATTTGGATGCTTCAAGCAATGGTTGGTGAGGTGTGGGAAGTGGGACCGATCCTTCCTCTTGGGCCATTTTGTACAATTCATCAAACTTATTTAGGATCATCTACATCCTTTTCAGAAGGTTGGGTTCATCTGCAAAAAACCCCTTGAAACTTCTATCCTTCTCTTCTTCTGATTCTCCCACTTCATCATTATTACCCACCTTTTTCTGGTTTGCATTACATCAGAAAAATACACCAGATTCCTTATAACATCCTCCTTAGGGTCAAACTTATGTGAGATGGCTCTTTTTGTCAACAAGGTTCTTCTAATTGTGTTGATATGACCCTCTGGATCACACACTCTCTCTTTTCTAGATTTGAGGGGATAGTTAACCCTCATGAACTTTTGCAATTCTTCTAGCATATCAGACCCAATGGCCAACTCTTCAAATATAGTCAAATTAGGCAAAAATGTACCTTTCCTTTGATTTCTCATCAAATCATGCTCCATCCAAAGTATCTGCCACATAAACTTCAGAAAACATACCCTTGTAGGTAAAAACTTAGGCAAAATATGTGTTGCTTGGTCGCATCCATATACTCTGATAATTGTGTGTTGAGGCATAAAAAACAAGTCAACATAATTATGGGTATAGCTCTGATCTGGCTTATATTGTATAGGCCCCATCACTTTCATCAATGATTCAGGAAATCTTGGTGTTGGGTAACCAAGGGAAGCTATTAGTCTAACAGCAAAATCATCTCAAAATACTACAAAATCACATTTTGTACATTTGCTATCCCAGATGTAACACCAATTATGCACAGGGAGTCTTACTCCACTATCTTGTGTACACAATTTCATTCTTTTAGTCCACTTAACTTCATTCTGATATAGGATTAAGTGACACAATAAAGAATATTTCCTAAAAGTAATAGGGGCCTTAGCTTCCCCAACTTGTAGCAAACCCTCATGTATGTGTTCCTCAATTATAGATGCAAACTCAAACTCTACATTCGACTCAAAATGTTGAATTATCATGGCCATTCTCATCAATCCTATTAGCATATGCTCCTCTACATCTATCTCGAAGACTTGGCACAATGCATGATAGGTATTCTTGAAATAAACTTGAAATCTGAGGCTTGGAAAGGTTCCATTCTAGAGGAAGGGATGGAGAGTTTTTTGTTATCATCACCCCTCTTCATGTGTAGGGGTAGCTCATCACTTCAATATGTTCCTCTCAGCCTCTTATATTCTTTCTCCAGTTTCACTAAATTCACTTTTGTCACAACTTGTTTATTCAGGTTGAAACACTTTATAATGGAATCTCTTGTGACATCACCCAAGCACCCACCATTTGGAAGCCTAACAGTTTTGGTTTAGGCATGGTAGCTAAGGGAAAGGGTTTTAATTAGCTCAATATCAATGAAAAAATTAGGGACAATCAATTTAGCCAAATCTAGGGCCCATGGGTTTGATGTCGAAACCTTTTCGTTCTACTTCTAATAAAAGTAACAATAAAGGTTCCAACCCGGCTGAGGTATAATGGGGTCTCTACAATTTTGAGCTAAGTCTCTAAAAAAAAATTTAGATCCTTTGTCTATTGAACTAGGCAACAAGGAAAGTAACGGGGACTACAATGATGGTTTACAGGTTTTGGTTTCATCCTTTTTAACTCCTACTTCAGTCTTCATGGGTGCCATTTTATGAAATTCATAGAAGATGATAAGCAAAACTTACCCAGGAATAGAACTCACTTCAAAGAATTCCCCTTCACCCCTGCAAGTTGAGCTTGTCTGCAACTTGGCTTCAATTATTGTGAATGAAAAATCTTAACTTATTTCATGTATTTTATCACCAAGATGCATTTACTCCTGACTCATAAATTTGCACAATTCAAATCTTTGTATCGAACTCAATTTTATATTTTGATGTTGATTGATGCAATTGGTGTGCCTTAAATGACCCAACGGCTTGGTTACTGCACTATCTCGTGTCAGTTTTTGCTCCCCTGCAGTACCACAGTATGTCTCCTTAGTAGCTTTCTTCAATGTACCAATCTACCACATGTCACCTTTTGCTTCCTTGTGGTACCACAATGTCTCCTTAGTACCCATCTTCAATGTATCGCTCTATCATAGGGTATGTCTTGACCCCCTGAGGTATAGTGGTATAGTGTATATAGTAGTGGTTTCTTTCACCGTCGTACCACGAGCTACTTGGGGATGATCTGTTGTAGGGAGGTATGATATGGGTGTTATGATGGGTGGCTAATGTGATATTGGTAACGCGGTAAAGGGTAAAAATGACCTTGAAAGGAAATAATGTGATTTATTATGAAAATGAGAGTGGGGATTTTGAATTTCAACTGATAAAATACTTAGAAATTTTATGAAAATTCCAGTTCCAACAATGGCTCTTGTTGGGGATGAATGATTTATCAATCATTGGAAGAATCCAAAATATCTCTGGGTGTAGACCATGTGTCCCCTTCATATGTTTTTTAGGGCATATGAAAAAATAGAATTGTGGTGAGGATGGAATGAAGATGGATATGGAGGTGGAAATGATATAAATGGAAATGATCCTATACTACTATACATGGAAAGAAACTTTTTTTTTTAATGAGGGAATTCTAGGATTGTCCATGTACTGGAAAGTCTTAGTCCCTTTTTTATTTCCTAAACTACTGTGCATGTAAATAAATTATTTTAAGAGGTTTTTCAAGAATTGTCCATGCACTGGGAATCCTTAATCCTCTAGTGTTCTTCAAGAAAAAAAGTGCTTTACAAATTTGCCATGTATTGGAAATTCTTGTTCTTCACCTGACATGTTTTGCAAATAATAAGAGTCCTCCCCTCCTTTACCAATGATAACAAAGGGACCTAACCACAAGGCTTCAAAATTTCCATGCCTTCCTTTTTCTTGACATCTAAAATCATTCACCTCAAATTTTCTATCTTTGGCTTTCTTATCAAAGAGATATTTCATTTTTGATTGCAACTTTATATTTTGCTTTTGGGCCATTCTCCTTATTTCATCAAGTTCTGCAAGTTGCTCCATCATTTCCTCCATTAGTTCTGGAATATCTAAGTCTTCCTAGAGGATGAAATTGTAAACTAGTAAAAGGTTTTGCAATGGTATCCTGGCTTGTGTTCCATACACTAGTTCAAATGGAGACTTTCCAATCGCCTTCTTTGCAGTAATCCTATCTGCCCATGCAACCATTCTTAACTTTGAGTACCATGCCTTCTTGTTCCCATCTAACATCCTTCTTATGATTTTCAAAAGACTTTTATTACTGGATTCTACCTAACCGTTTGCTTGTGGGTGGTAAGGGGTGGCATAAGAAATAGTAATGCCATATGTATTGTAGAAATTATGAATTTATCAGACCTAAAACACATCTCATTGTCTGTGATCAACCTTACTGGTGTTCCAAATCTAGTTATGATATTCTCCATCAAAAAATTTATCACCACCTTTCTTGTTGCTTGTTTAGTTGGGATTGCCTCCACCCATTTAATGAAATAATCAATTTCCACTAATATCCATTTATGTCCTCCACTTGATTTTTCATGTATTTCCCCAATAAAATAAATTCCCTATTGATGGAAAGGGGCTTCTACTTGTAAAGGTCTAAGTGGTAGGGATCCTTGATATTTCATTTTTCTTGAGAATTTCTAACAAGCTTCACACCTCCTTACATATGCAAAAGAGTCATTGAAAACCTTAGGCCAGTAATAGCCTGCCTTGAGAATCTTTTGTGCAGTAGTTTTGGCATAATAATGACCTCCACACAATCCTTCATGCATCTCCCTCAAGACACGTTCTACCTGTGATTCATCTAGACACAATAATAGCATTCCATCCCTATTTTTCCAAAACATATCACCTTCTATGAATACATACTTGGATGCCTACAACCTTAGAGTTCTTCTTTGATTATCATTCAATCCTTCAAGGAACTTCAGGTGTCTAAGATAATACACTATGTTTATGTACCAAGGAGTATGTTCAATGCTTGCAACTATACCATCCTCATTATCCACATTAAAAATTTGGTTAGCTTCAATGTTTGCTTCTTCCATTAGTTTGGATAGACCCTATCCCCTTACTAACTTGGTAATCCGAATTCCCATATTAAATTCTTGGATCTTATTGATCCATCTAAATCTCTTCCCTATCACCTTTTTTTGTACCAAGATATCTTTCACAACTGCATGTGGTACATATGCAATTACTTTGGCTCCAACTAAATATGGTCTAAAAGCTTTTGTTGCTTTGACCAATGCATAAGCTTGTTTCTCCATAATATCATACTTTAATTTTGACCCCTGCAGTGATTTGCTAAAGAAAGATATAGGTTGCTCATTCCCTTCATCATTCTTTTGTAACATAACAACTGCTATGGTGTGGAATGAGGCAAATGAGAATATTTGGAAAGGTTTGGAAAAATCAGGAGATTTTAAAATAGGGGCTTCTTTGATGGCTCTCTTGATGGATATAAAAGCTTCCAGGGCTTCTGCAGTCTAATCTATTTTTTCTCCCTTCTTCAACATTTTGGATATAGGTTTAATAATTTCAGCAAAATTTGACACAAATATCCTAACAAAGTTAATTTTTCCAAAAAATGATTGAATGGCTTTGACAGTTTTGGGAATGGGGATTTTGTCTATGGCTTCTACTCTTTCAGGGTCTATTCTAATTCCTTCTTTTGATACAATATGCCCCAAAAGCTTACCCTTTGTGACAACAAAGTGACATTTCTTAGGATTGAGACTGATACCATATTCCAAAGCCCTAATGAATATTTTATCCAAGTGTTCTACATGGTCTTCTACCCTTTTGGAATAAGCAGTGAGGTCATCCTGGTACACTACCATTATAGCATTGATTAAATCTGCAAATGCCACATCCATGGCTCTTTGGAAAGTTTCCCCTGCATTTGTGAGACAAAATGGCATTCTCGCATAGACATATGTCCCCCATGGCATAGTAAAAGCTTTCTTGTATTGCTAAAACTCTTTAAACTTGACCTGATTATAACCAGAAAATCCATCCATCATTGACAACAACTCACATCTTGTTACTTTGTGCAATACAACTTCCATATTTGGGAGAGGGTAATTATCTTTAAGGGAGGCAACATTTAAATTTCTAAAGTCTACACATAGTCTAGTATCCCCATTTTTCTTTCTTACCGGGACAATATTTGAGACCCATGTTGAATGTCTAATGGGCTTGACAAAACCTCCTCTAAGTTTTGCCAGTTCCTCTTACATTTTAGGCTCTAGAGTTGGATTGATGGGTCAATGTTTTTGCCTGAATAGTTTTGTACCTGGCTTTAATGGAATCTCATGTTGGAATAGATCTTCTCTATATGCTTTAAGATCCTCATAAGACAAGGCAAAAACATGCTTGAATTTTCTTAATAATGCAATCATCTTTTTTTTTATTGTTGGACTTAGCTTCTTTCCAATGTAAACTCTTTTTGTTGCTAGTTCAGTCCCCAAATTGATTTCCTCAACATATTATGTCTTCATTGGTGCTTGCTTCATGAGAGCATGATCATTTCCATCATATACCCTTTCTAGTTCCACAAGTCATTTGGGAAGTTTGTTGATTTTAAGCTACAAAACTTCTTTTCCAAATACAGTCTGTTTGCCATCTACTTCCTCAACAAATGCATTAAAGTCAATCTCCTAAGCTTCATACTGGTCTATGCAATGGAGAAACTTTATGAGATCGGTGTCATAATTGAAAACTTTCCAACTATAGATATTATCAGGGATAGCAGGCCTTGTTTTGAATTCAACTTGAGATACTCCGGCCAAGGTGATATCATCTCTTTTTAGGGCTATATTGGCTAGAAAATCTTCCATCAAGTTCTTGGACCTGTCTATCCACTCAATAGAAAAAGCATCAAATAATTCAATTTTATCCCACACAACATTTATATATTGTTTTAACCTTTTGTTTTTTGCAGCATATTTTGACCTGACTTGTGAAATGACCAACTCAAAGTCTCCAAGAATAGTTAGTAGTTTGATCTTGTGTTTGACAGCCATATTCAAACCAATTAGTAGGGCTTCATACTCTGCTATATTATTTTTACATTCAAACATCAACAAAAAATGAATACTTGAATGTAGTACCTTCATGTGAGATAAATACTACCCCTACTCCATTTCCTTCCTGACTGCATGCTCCATCAAAATACATCCTCCACACACCATGCTAATTTTTAGAAACATGCTTGTCAATTGGATCAGTATTCACTAATTCAGGCTAGGAAGGCTCTACCCTAAAGCTCCCTAAATCCACATCACAAAAGAAATTCAGCTACTCTTGAGCAACATAATCCACAATCTGATTCATCCTTGGTTCTCTATATAACTTGACCTCTTCACCATTGACTGGTATTGTGGCATAGGACAAGTCAAATTGTAGATTACCTTCAACTGCTACAGTCCATTGTCTTGACAAAAGCATTCCAAAATGAGGAGGTGTATCAATCATAGTTATTCCAATATTATAAGTTTCTTGTGGATAAGCAACCAACTTCACCTCTACATCTTTCATAATTCCTATCATTGGGATAGGGCTACTATCCATAGCATAGCATTTTCCACCAGTAATGTCTACCCACATGCTAAGTTGTTTCATGACCCCTACTAGTATGATGTTGATAGCAGCACCTGAATCTATCATACAATTCCTTACGAGGTTATTATTTATGAGTAATGTAGTAAATAATGGATCAACTTATGGAGGATTTATCAATGCATCACCTAGAAAAACCTCAAGAACTTTTACGTTTTCCTGCTTATTAGTGATCTTGGTAGTGCCCCTATTTTAAGAGTTTGTGCTTTTATCATTTCCATTAGATATTGATTGAATAACATTGTCCCTATACTCTTTTATCTTCATCATTTCTAATAATTGCACAAAAATTTTAACTTGAGACAAGGCCTATGTGAAGTCGAAAGATGTATTTTCTATTTTGGTTGTCTTCTTTTGCTCCAATGGATCTTCTTTGTTCCCCTCTTCTCTCTTTTGTTTGTGTCATCAGGATTTTGTTTATCTTTATGTAACTCTTTGTTTCCTTCATTCTGAACATGTTTTTGCTCATTCTTATCAGGCTGCTTATTTTCTATCCTTTTTGGTACTCCTTGCATTGCTCCTCTATCTTTCACAAATATCCCTCTTGGAACACCCTCTTTTGCATTTATTGTTAATTTTTTGAGCCTATAGTTACTTTTTTCTTGCTCCACTGTAGCAATAGTTAATTATTTAATCTCCTCTTTAGTAGGCCTCCTTATTCTACATCTACTTGACTGAGATAGTGGACATTGTACCTCCAGTTATCATCATACTTGTAGCCCTCTTCTTTTGAAGATGATTATTACTGCTCAATTGGATGGAGCGTGTGAGAGGTTAAATATATTGTATGATCCTCTTCTTCATTGTCCACTGGTATTTCTCCTCCTTGTATCAAGAATGGGCTACAACACAATGATTAGAGGAATGTGGTAGGTTGCAAATTTGACACCAAGGATTATTGTTAACCATGTATGCTTCTCTCTTCTTTAAAGGATTAGGAGTTTCCTTATTCTTTGGCTTGTCAATTATGGGCTTTCCATCCTTCCAATTTGTGTTGTATGGAATATCATGCAAATTTGGTCTTTCACTCCTATATGTGTTCTCTTGTCTATTATGAGGATTGTTAAAATTTTGGGGAACCCTAAAACTATCTCTTTTACTAGTCATCCCCACAGCCTTTCTATTGTTTTCAATAGTCAATGCTATTTTTTGAGCTTTAGCTAAATTTCCCGGGCAACTATTTCTAAGCTCATATCCCATCTTTGGATCAAACGCTTTTAGATAAATACTTAATGTTGTAGGATCTGTAAATTTGGACCCAAGTGGTATCTTATTATGTAACTTGGAGAGCCTCTGTTTAAAGTCATAAACTGTCTCATTCTGATATTTCTAGATACTTATCAGTTCATACAAGGAAAACTATGGTGCACACTGATTCACATATTGTTCAAGGAACTGATCATGAAACTATTGGATGGAAGCAATATAAGTTGTTAGTAAACTATTAAACCAATCTCTAGCCTCTTCAATTAGTGACATCATAAATAGCCTCATTTGTACATCTTCATACTACATATCCAAATCTTGAACAAAAGCATTAAAATTCCTTAAGTGTTCCTCAGCTATGACTGCACTACTTCTTGTAAATTTTTGGACAAGACCTCTCCAACTGTTGTCCATAGGGTAAGGATACTTGGAATCCTGCTAAGTCAAATTGTCTGATCACAGTTGTGTAGTGCTGAGGAGGTGGGTTTTGAGGATGTTGATAATAGTATAATGGATTATTGTATTGTACGTGGGGTGGTGGCATATATTGTTGGCCAGGGGGTGGCTGGGCATTTGGGAGTTGTGATGGATTTCTAGGTGGAGCATTTGATGATTTGTATTGATTCCTAGATGGCTTTTGAGGTGTCTTTTGTGGATTTTAAGGTCCTGCATTGGTATTCTTTTGCTTGTGAGGTGGTGTGTATTTAGGGAGGTTTGCTATATGAGCATCAAATTGGGCTCTCTGGAGCTTCAAATCATGTAGTTCTTTTTATCACTTGGAGCTTTTGTTCATATTCTACTTTCTTTCTTTCCATTTCTTGTCTTTCATACTCCAATTGTGTATTTAATTCTTCCTGAGTCATATATTTATAATTTTCTTTAGAGGCTACATTATTAATAGGCTCATATTGATTCCCTTTGAGTAATGACATTTTATGATCATATTCATGTTGTCTCGTAATCTTTTCAGCCTCTAATCTAGCCATGAATTCTTCCTCTTTCTTAGGATCTGACTGAAAGAAATGATTTCTTCTTTCTTCAGGAGTGTTAGGTTCTCTAGATGAGCTATTTTTATTTGTCAATGTATCATAGTGATTATACGTCTCAAAGTGTGGTTTTGAGGTTTTATCCTTATTTATCATGCACATTTCATTAGACACCTTCTTACCTTTATCATTCTTATGTGTCCATTTACTATTGTCATTAGGACCTTCTTTATACATGGACCTTCTACCATGCATATTGTGAACTATTGTGATGGTATGAACTCTAAGGTTTGTTTTTTTATTTGTACTTTATTTTATCAGTCTCAATGCACTTATTCTTTCAGATTCGCCACTCACTTTCAAAGAAGTGATTTTTTTTTAATTTCTTGTTCCCAACAGAGTCTTAGGTAAGGTATTGACTGTATGATGAAGGCCTAGATTCATATTTGACTCCCCAGTAGAGTCGCCAATTTGTTATTTCTCAAAAACGTTGGTTAAAAAACCCCAAGAGGTTGCGAGGCTCTTGGTATGTTTTAGGCTAATGAACAAGGCCAAATGGTGTACTTGAACCTTCTTCTCTTTAGGCTTTGCCAAACCTAGGTGGGTCTACCTATGTGAATGAAGCAAACTTGAACTATGTGTTTCCTACTTGTGCAATCTATCCACAATGGAAATTGGAAATGGAAAGATGCAAGCCTAATGTGGTATAAATTGTATAAGAAATATGAAGGTGGAGTTTATTAATATGTTTAGTTAATAGATGTAAGCTGTTCAAAACAAATTTGACAAAACTAAATGATGAAATGTATGATACCAATGCCTTGTTGGGTATATGGAGTCAAATGAATGTCTAAGATGAGTGGCTTGTATTTGGCAGTAACTCTAACTATTTGGCACACTAATATTAGTTTATAACTTGTATAAACATGCAAGAATGCAATTATCAAGTTCTTGTCGATCCAAGTGACCTTTTCCAGATTACTGTGATTAATTAAAAGAATTTAATCCTTCCTTGAAGGAGCCAGTTAACTAAACCAAACAAAAAAAAATGTGCCTTGATAAATTGAAAATATCCTTGATACATCAATTTAAATAATAGGGAAATTTCAACATTGGAGACAACCTGATAATATTTTTCAATTAATTCAACAAACAATTGATACCAATATGATGCCACAAAATCTGACATCTTTCATTAACTTCTTCAAAATTGTGCTTGCAACATGGTCTTTTGAAATGTAAGCATTATGATAGCCTTATATTATCTATCTATCCCTATTCGTCTATTTATTTCTCCTATATCTAATGATTTCTCTTGGTCCTATTTTCTCTTATATATACGAGAGGCAACAAGCTTCAAACCAAAGGGCGTGTCTTTTGATAACAAAATATAATTTTGAAGTTAAACATAACTAAAGAAACTTAATCATAAATATGTGTATCAATCTATTAATCTCCGAGTTAAAACCCATGGTCACCTAAGACCTGTTCAAAGCTTTTATTGTATGATACTTCCTCTTCATGATGTACTTGATCAATCTTCGTCAGAGCCCAAATATTTTTCCTACCACTTATTAATTGTTAGGTCACTTGGCCATTTGAATTCCTCTGTAGCTGTGAAATTTGTAAGATGACTCTTCCATCTGTTATCCAAGAGGTTTCTGACAACCACCACAAAATTTGTATATCCATTGTCCAACATGACGATCCCATCAAGAAAAGTATGGAACTTGTTGAGATTGATCTCCCCATCATCCTGTATATGCGCCAAGCATTTAGGAATCATTTGATCGAATTCTTCTCTCCATTCATCTATTTCTTTCAACTGATTTTCATATTTGAGGATTGTTGGGTTGAAGAGGTATTTGATGGAGTCAAATGTATTCTTCCTACTTTCCACATTCTTCCTTATATCCACCAGATACTTATACTCCTTGATCAACCCTTTTACCATCTCTTGTGTAGGTTTAAGCCTTGATGGGTCCTCTAGATCCCTATGTGTAGCCTTGCATAAAGTGGTCAGTATGTGAAATGTGGGTTGCCACCTCTTTTGGAGCTCGTCAAGGATGGGGGAGTTAGTGTTTATCTATTCCAAAGCCTTAATTAGATTGTTGAAGTTTTCATGCACCCCATGTATCTTCTCCTTTAATATCCCAACTCTATGCTCTAATATCCTCTTTAGAGTCTCTATGATATGATGCTTGACATCCTCCATGTTGTGCTTCTTCAGCTTATTAATTTCCTCTCTCATTTGTTGTATTTGGGGGTCCTCTGCTTGGATAGGTGGGTGATAGACAATTAATTCATCTCCTCTCACTATGGTGGCCTGTTGCAATTATTTTTTTAGCTTTACATTTTCAATAAACAATTTGTTCACCGCATCATTTGATAATTTCAATCACTTCTCATATTCATTAATCTTCTTCTCCATATTTTTTACTACATCCTTGGTGAACATTGTAGAATGCATGGTCATAGTGGCAGCTTCTATATATTTTGTGTCTCTCATTGTTCTGACCATAGCTGACCCCCTCATTTCCTACACTACATCCAAGAGTTGAGGCTTCCTTGTATTTTTTTGTTTCATCCATAGAGCAAGTGTTTGGGTAGTAGGGTTATACCCTGTTCCTGAGACACCTTCCTCTTAATCAAATTATGCTACCAACATGGGGTCATCTTGTGCTCTGATCTAATCTAGATGAAACATTTTAGAAAACTCCATCCCTGGTATAATTAGCATATCACTTTTCAATACCATATGTCTCACCTCCTCGTGGGTGACATTAATGCTATCAACATTTAACTCTACAAATGTTTGAGCCTAGATCTTAGCTTGCTTTGACTCATCAGTTCCAATAAGATTGATCTTCAACCTTGCATCAAATTGTTTCATCTTCATTTTAATCCAAAATTCATTAAATTCATTGGTATGGATAAAATTATCATCTTCTATGAACCTTAGAGAGGCCACTACCCTCTCATCTTCTTGAATTTCATCAGCTCCTTCCTCTGAATGTCTGGCCTTGGGATCATGAGGCTTTTGAATTCTCTATTGTTCTATTTCCTCCTTTATTTAAGTCAAAGCTAGGATTGTTTCTTGTTCTTCATCATCACTTGATTATTCTTGGGTGCCATTTTATGAAATTCAAAGAAGATAATGAGAAAAAATTACCTGAGAATAGAACTCACTTCGAAGTATTCCCTTCACTCCTACAACTTGAGCTCATCTGCAACTTGGCTTTAGCTGTTATGAATGAAAAATCTTAACTTATTTCATGTATTTTAATACCAAGATGCATTTACTCCTGACTCATAAATTTGCACAATTAAAATCTTTGTATTGAGCTCAATTTTATATTTTGATGTTGACTGATGTGATTGGTGTGCTTTAAATGACCCAACGGCTTGGTTACTGCACTACCTCATGTCACTTTTTGATCCCCTGTTGTACCATAGTATGTCTCCTTAGTATCTTTCTTCAATGTACTGATCTACCGCATGTCACCTTTTGCTTCCCTGTAGTACCGCGGTCTCCTTAGTACCCATCTTCAATGTATTGCTTTACCGGGGCTATGTCTTGACCCCTTGCGGTATAGCGGTATAGTGTATATATTAGTGGCTACTTGCACCGTCGTACTGCGAGCTACTTGGGGATCATCTATGGTAAGAAGTTATGATATGGGTGTTATGAGGTGTGGCTAATGTGATAGCGATAATGTGATAAAGGATATAAATGAATTTGAAATGAAATAATGTGATTTATTATGAAATTGAGAGAGGGGATTTTGAATTTCAAATGATAAAAAACTTATAATTTTTATGAAAATTTTGGTTCCAACAGGACTCATTCGCCCAAGGTGGCGAATGAGTCCCATTAGGCATAATTTATGGGACCATTTTTAAAAATTCTTAGAAAGGTGTGAAACAAGGATCGAGACCCAAAAATCTAGGTGTGACTCATATTCCCAAGGTGGTGAATGAGTCCTAGATCACTAAATCTTGGCCACACAACTAGAAAAAACCTAAATTATTATTGAATGTTTATTTGTGTCAGGATTATCCTCGAAAATATGCATTAAATGAGGCTTTTGGATGCAAAATAAGGACAATTACAACATAAAGAAGCCCAATTATTAAATAAAACCATAGAAAAGTGTGAAAGTGTGTTACAATAGTTTACAACATTCTAAATAAGGAACCAATAAGCTCATTTATTTCACAAGGGCCCAACACCTAATGTGAATATGTTAGACACATTGCAACACTAAATCAAGGCCATGTTAGGTGGGACCTTTTTTCATCATTAAATCTAGCCCCCACTTTAGTGAGAGGAGGAACTTGCTTCCAACTCACACTAAAGTAGACCAAATACAATAATGCTAGTAAGATGGGATGACCATGATCAAGAGGGGTTTGAATTCACCAATTCTAGTAAGATAGAATGGCCATGATCAAGAGGGTTGCGCGAGCCCCCAGGACTAGGGTCCTTTGGAAAACCAACAAGGCACAAAATAACACACATGAAAATGAGATAAAGAGCAAAAACAAGGCACAAGCATATAATGCCAAAGACATGGAGAGAAGAAAAATTAAAAGAAGGGGTGGATCAAGCTTCAACTATTTGTCCAACGTGATGTGGACCAGATCTAGGCTATTCGTCCACAAATGCACATTGACTTTGAGGAAATGGAACTCTAGGTTGTCAACTAGGTGAGCAATCCAAGAAGGTGAGAGACATACACTCATGGCTGGTATGTGCTCACACTCATGCATGAGTGGCTAAGGGAAAGTCATGTGATTTTTCAGCTTCCTGTCAAACCATACCCAAGTTATACCTCCTGATAACTTTGATTTAAGGTGCCATAAAAAATGACCTTTGAGCTTCATGAGGAAAGAAAAAATTTGTATGCTTGGAGCTCATGAACAATGAACTTTGAGGTTCATGAGGCAAGAATTTTTTTTTATGCTTGGAACTCATGAACAAACAAGATTCCTCTACTAGCATGCAAGATCTATTATGCAAGGTGGCAATATAACTTGAAAATGAAAATGCAACAATAAGGAATGTTAAAAGGAGTCTTGCTTAATTCATGCGAGGTCTTTAACTTAGGGAACATTGTGCCTAATGTCTCCAAGAGAAGACCAATCAAAGAATAAAAGATTCACAACTTAGGGGATGCAGTGTGTTGCATCAAGCCACTAAGAGGAATATGATATACTAAGAGAAATCACGCTCTTGAAGGACGTCAAACCCAATGTCATTCACAAAGAAAATAAAACATTGCATAAAGTAAGAAGACTACACCATGAAACATGAATAGAGAAATGCAAAAGAATAATGCCAAAGTATGCCCCCACTTCAAAGAAATTGCTAAACACCATACTGTGAGCAATTACTTTGAAGTAGCAAATGATAAATGCTAATAATAAATAATACATGAGAGCTAACTTGGAAAGCCCTATACCAAGTCATATGTTTCCAAATGAAGCTACGTCATGCCAAAAAGAAAAGAGAGGGGTTGCCCCCAAAATGAAAATCCAAACACATAAGGGATCTATGGATTTGGGGTTAGTATGTTCTTTCTATAGTGTTTATAGAGAGCTTAGAACTATCATCATTCCCAAAATACTCATAGAAGTGGAATAATGACACAAAAGAGAGTGAAAACAAAGAAAAACCTTTTAGTTCAACATGGAAGAGAAATATATGTCTCAATGCCTTGCGTCATCCCCAAAAGGAAAACATAAGACAGAAAAGATAAAGGAAAAGATTTTGGGTTAGCATGGAAGAGACATGAATGTATCGACGCCTTGCATCATCCCTAAAAGGAAATCACAAGACAAAGAAAAGATGAAGGAAAATCTTTTGGGTCAACATGGAAGAGACATGAATGTCTCAACGCATTGCATCATCCCCAAAAGGAAAAAGCAAGACAAGTGAAAAAGATAAAAGGAAAAAAGATAAAATATTTAAGACAGAGACGAATGAAAAGTACAGATAGAGGAATGCCACAAATAGAGACATCAAATAGAACATGACAAGGGATCACAATATGCACATGCAATCACATGAAAGAAAAGAAAAAATTCAAAAGACTAGTAAGGAACATGCAGGTCAACCTAAAGTTGGTCGTTCACATCCCAATCATGTTCATTGTATACCGAAGGCAGACAACTAACCAAAGAGACAATATCAAGTGCCGCACTAGGGCCATCACCAGGTTCAACACTCTTTTTAGGAGAATTGTCATTTAAGCTCATGGAAGAGGAAAACAATGTATTCAATTCATTATGCACTTCCTCCTCATCATCTAAGTTAATCACAACAGGAGGTCAAATGATAATGTCGAAAGAAGGGTTCAACTTTTGTTGTGGTTATTGTATTGGATTTTTTTGCTTCGGGGTAGGGGTAGACTCATTATGCATTTCTTCATTTGAGTTTGGTTTTTTATTTTCTTTGTTTATTTCTTCATGTAACTTGTGAGAAAGGGCACAATGTCTATGCCTACACTCTCTAGCACCTCTATTTCTTTCAGTTCCATTTTCAAGTTGTGTTTGTGTAGGAGCAAGTCAATCAAGAATAGGTTTCTTTTCTTCCCCAAGGGGAGGAATGGAAGGAACCACAAGAGGTTGTTTGACCACTTTCTCTTTGACTTTGTAAACTTGTTTTCTTTTAGGAGGCACTATGGGGTTGTTTTCATAGTCTCTTGGTATTTTGTATGAAGTAGGTGAAGGTTGTCTCTTGGATTGGTCTTGGTTATTTGGAATTTATTTAGGTTCAATCATGGTTTCATCAGGGATGGTAGGATCAGTGGTGGGTGGAGGTATGTTTTGGAGGGGTAATTCTACTATTTTCTTTTCCTTGAACTTTTGAAAGGACATGAAAAAGAATTCTTCTTGTGATTTTATAGGTTCTATAGGCTCGATCCAAAAGAAATCTAAGGAAAAGTTTCCACAGGAGGACAACGAGTTAAATCCACTATGATGGACAGTAAATATTTCATTTCCAAAAGGAAATTTTAACCATTTATGCACAACCGAAGGGACTTAATTCATGGAGCAAAGCCATGGTTAGACTAGCTTCACATGAAATTGGGTTGATTGCGAGATGATGGAAAATGAGATATCTAATGTTTTTGGTCCTATTTGTAGAGGTAAGGTGATCAATCCCATCATAGGGCAAGAGAAACCATTATTCCTCTTGATACATGCTTTTGGTTTATCATATATATCTTGATAGAGCTCATGAAAAAGTAAGAATTCCTCTATGATCACATTCTCTCCACAGATAGGATCTATTAGTATCTCATTAGTGGGCTTGTCATAGATTCAATCGACTATGTAA
>VDFB02069487.1:0-27589 GCA_007258455.2 Sequoia sempervirens
TTTCAGGTTTCATGACCTCCAGCAGGTCCTCAGTTTTTGTCAGGCTTCACGATGAGTTCGTCAGCAAGTTCACCAAGTCTGTCGAACATCCAGAAACAAAGATCAAATTGAGTTGTTTTCGTCAAGAGGACAAGGTGAAAATTATATCCTCTACACACATGGGTGCCCCGGTCGACTAGAATTGGCCTAGAATTTGAGCCCTCCAAAATAGTTTTTGAGTTTGCAAAACTAGTCATCGCTTCTGAGAATTCTTGAGTTTCCATTGAATATCTCAGCTTGACCATGGGATTCATCAATCGCCATCAATTGCAGATCGAAGCACGGGAGGCAAATTGGAGAAGTTGAAAATCATTAAAAAGCGGTGAAGTCTGGAGCACAAAAGTGCCCCTGCTAGCTAGGGGCACCCAAGATTTTAAGCCATCAGAACCACTTTTTAGGATTTGCAGCCTCCAGGAGATCCTTCTCAGTTTTGCTCACGCTCTTCAACGAGTCCGTTAGCCAGTTCACAGGATCTATCAAAAATTCGGAATTGAAGATCAAACGAAGGCGCTTCATCAAGGGAAAGTTAAAAATCTTGAAAAATGTTCCAACACTGCAAAGTTGGATGCCTTATCTCAAGGAGGTGTCTAAGTCAACTTGAGTTAGAAAATTTTGAAAGACGTCTTCATGCTTTGATTGCCCTATTTTTTAGGGATTCTTCGAGTTGACAGATATTTTCACCTGATGACTCCTAAATTTAGTTTTTTCGCGAGTTAACTGCTTCTTTCACCTCCAAACTTTACTTTAGAAGCATTTGGGCGTCTATTCTTCATTATTTTGCAGGTTAGCTTCAACGAGCAAATACAAAATTTTCTTCTCAACAACATTTGGAGGATCAAACAAAGGGCGTTTTCAAAGTTCTTCATAGATTCGAGTTCAGGTTGCACAGAAGAACACTTTTCCATAATCCATTTTTCCAGGACATCATTTTTCAGAAATAGAAGGTCATCGTTTTCAGCTTTCATCGATCTAGGTCAACTTCTTTTTCATTCTTCTTCAAAGTTGAAAATAAATTTTCCACTGCTTCTTTGACTTCCACTTTTCTAGGGTTTCTTGCATGTTGAAGAAAAATCATTTTTTTGAGAAGTCTGACAATCTAGGTTTATTTAGTACGAAATTGGCCACAAAACCCAAACCTCAGATTTCTTTCGAAAAATTTGCCTCTGCCCCTCTGCTACTTCTACTTTTCAAAAACTCATCTTTTTCAGGAAAAACTTAAATTTTTCGAAAAACAGACAATCTGGGTCTCCTTAGCACACGAGCACCTACAAAACCCATATCTCCGATTTTTCCCGAAGAAATTTGCTTCGCAGCTTCTATTTTTGAGGGGTTCTCACATGTTGGTGAAAAACGGATGATCTGGGTCTCTTCAGCACACGAGCACCTACAAAACCCATATCTTTGATTTTTCCCAAAAAAATTTTGCTTCGCAACTTCTATTTTTTAGGGGTTCTCGTATGTTGGTGAAAAAATCAGTTTTTCAAAAAGTGGAAGATCTAGGTCTATTCAGAACAACATTCTCTACAAAACCCATATCTTAGATTTTTCTCCAAAAATCTACCCTTTTTTTTTGAAGATTCAGTGAAAGCTACTTTTAGCTTTTGTGTAGAACTTGTCCGAACATATCCGTGTTCACAGTCAAACTTCACGGTTTCATCATGCAATACTCTTCCATTGAGAAAATCAAGAAAAGCGCCAGAAGCATAAAGCTGCAAAAGAAACAAAGATCGTCACTCTAGTTACAGGGCTGCCAAAGTTACCAATCGGTGAACTGCCAGTTGAAGCGTGCAGATATTTCTAGGAATAGAACTCAAGTGAAGGCAGCGGTTAACTCAGTGTCTTTTCCGAGTTTAACTTGCTGTCCTCTTTTCATGCATATCTATCTTTGGAGAATCTATTGTACAGTTGGACCTCCCTTTAGTTTTAGATCAGTTAACTGATGTTAGTCATTCCAATTAACTGTTAGTTATCTTTGTTTAGACATAGGAATAAATCTTGCATGTTGGCAAGATTGATTGTTCACACAGGGAGATTTTAGGGTTCCCTACTCTTGTGTTTGTGTATAAATAAGAGCAGCCTTGCTTATCATTTTTTTTAATGGTTATTGTGATAACAAATTGCTGAGCCTATTTTGCCTGCAACTTTGTTATTCAGTGTTTGTTCGCTTTGTGTAAAAGCAAGTTTGTATGCCTACTTTTGCTGCAAATATTGTTTAGTTTATTGTTCAGTCAGTGTCAAGTTATAATCTGGTTTGATCGTTTATTGTATGCTTGTCTTCTTGCTACAATCTGCTGTCCCAGACTTGTAATTGTTGTTGGAAAGCTTTGAGGAAATAAATATCATGCCTATTTTGCTCCGATCTATTGTCTCAATTCTTTCAGTTCTTTGCTTGCACGATCTTATTTCAGCTTACACCTCATAAGTACAATGAGTCTTCGAGTGTGATTTGGAAGAAGTTTATGTTAAGTTTTTATGTCAAATCAATCATTCCTGTTTACTTCTAACTCTCTTGCTCTGAATTTACTTGAGAAGTTAGAAGCGTCATTAGTTTAGGCTTAGTTGTAGTTGAAGTTACGAAACCAGAGAAAACTTTAGTTGCAACGCAATGAGTTTTATAACCTTGTGCTCTCAGTTGAGATAAAAATATAAGCAATTAGTTTAGTATTTTCTTTTTTACGCATAATCAACAAAGAGGGAGCTTACCTTCCTATTTCGAAGAGCAATCTAACTGTGCATAGCTGTCTGTTTCCAATCCGCACTCTAGAGGTGCAAATTGAAACGCCAACATGGTATCAGAGTGTGGCGATAAGGGAAGAGGGAGAATTGACTTTCAATTGTTTTGTTGGGTCTTTGCGTCCAAATTTAAGTATAGACACCCCAACGCCAAAGTAGAGGTGAATGTAGCTAAATATTTGATGTAGAACTAAACATCTTCATCTGCAATAGAAAATCATGTCAATATGGTGAGCGTAGAGTCCAAAAGAGAAGCTACTCCATACATCGCCTTGGTGCTACCCAACAAACTCACGAGATAGAGACATTTGAAGTGATTGGAGTTGAGAAAGGACAACATTTATGCAAAATGGAATTCAGGCCACATTGGAGTTACACTTATAGTTGAAGGCAGTGCGTGGGTGGGGTTAGAGCGGACGTGAAGCATTTGGACTATGGTTCTTGTTGAAGTTCTGAAACGACCTAATCCTTCGGTAAAGTAAAAAGATGTTAATTTTACATCAACAAGTAAAGATAACGAGTAAACGCCAATGCAATAAAAATTTTCTTTTCATTTATAAACATGATACGACATATTTCAACCTTTTATTCCTTTTCTTTTCAAGAAAACATCAGGGTAAGAAAGCATAAAGATACATACATAGCTTGAAGAGCTTTTGAACAAATAGTAGTAAGACGGTCTAGGTTCCTTTCCTTTCAAATCTTGGTGTAATTTGTCGCCTGCTGTGGAGGAGAAGCATCACTCGTGCACTTTTCCGCCAACCACGAACTCATAATGCGGTCCCCCACACATCTATCATTCGATAGATGGCCCTCCCTTTGAATGAAGAGATTGGTAGAGTATCCGGTAACAACAACCCAATTGAGCATAGTGCTGTGTCCTACATAACTAGAACCTTGCTATTTCACAATCTCGAACTAGTAGAAAGGATCACGATGAACTGACAGTGTAGTCTCACGCATCACATAGTCTAAGTGGATGATGTACCTTGCACTACTTTGGCCAAAGTGTTCTCATTCAGTACTTCGAATGAAGGTCATCTATCATAAACACTACTCAGGGCTGATTTGACTTAAGGCTATCTTACACTACACATAGGTGTGGTCCTTCACTGGATAATTTGTCATCCCAGACTTAACTACAACAAACTAAACTACTAGAAATGAAACAACATAACAAGTAATCACAAATTCCCCTCCTATATTGGACATCTTCATCCTAGGAGTACCTCAAGCTGTCTAAGTTAACCTAATAACTTAAGCTGTGGATCATTACTTGACTTAATGCCTTCATTTCCATCCTAGTATTTAGTAACTAATTACAACCATATTCTCCTTATATGGAGATCATACAATTGATACAAAAACACAGCAAGAATGCATATTCATCTTTTAAACTATTTACTTCCTCGGTGCAACTATATGCAGCTCATAGAATTAAATCACTTTCAATTCACAATAGAGATACAAATCACAATGCAAATACCTAACTATGCACAACAGTAAATGCATTTCCAGAAATATATAAAGAATTACTATTGAAACAATAGTAGAAGAATATCCCATACTTGGTTTAAGCTTTTCTTCCAACGATGATGGATTGGTCTGTACTTACAATACTTCCAGACTATCAACAATCCTTCAAAAAGCTCTGTTTCTCTCTCAGGAAATGAATACTCAACAATTGATATACAGTTGGTAATTGATTTCAGCTTCTCAATTATGAACTCAAATGACTTCAGTATTAGAGTATGATGAATGTGACTGCAGCTCTTAGGAAAACAAAATTATAATGACTCAGGGATTATGGTGGTGATTGCTCTTTCAGCATATACAGAATTGACTCTCAGAAATAGATATGATTGCTCTCAGAAATAATAATAGCTCTAAAAAATAATGATGTGAGTCCCTCAATTGTTGGTGCGTAGCAAAATGAGTGAGTAAACAAAAGTGGGTGAAGAGTGGTGAAAGCAAATGAGGTTGGGGCGGCTATTTATACAGCCCCAGCCTCAACAAATTCCAATAATAAAGGCATTCGAATTGCTAGAACTGCAAATTGAATTGTTCCATCAATATGTGGCGGATTTCTAATAACATACCCAGTCTCAAGGAGATGAGTCGACCTCCAAAGACTGACAGCAGGTGAAGACTTTATCAAGAACACATGGTTAATTTCACAGCATCGACACCTACAGTCGATTCATCCAGTAATGGCGGATTTGATAACTCAGTGAAAAAGTCCTTGTTTTGAAGACACATTGATAGATTTTGCAGCTGGAAGATTGAATGATTCAAATATTAGTTCGTGCGCATTTCCTAGGCGCGGATTTCTCCTTCCAACGCTTTCAGCATCTCCCGCAAAGATAAATATTTCCGTTTCAATAGTTGAGCCCCAAATATTTTATTGAATAAAAAGGTTCGATTCAAATGTTTAAGTGATTCCATTTTAAATAAAATAAAATAAGAATAGCCCGATTCCATTATTTATATGGGAAATATTAATTGCTAGGAAATAAGTCGATTTCCTAAGTGAGATCAATTTAGAAAATAATTCGATTTTCATAAATTGAGAAATTAAATAAAATATAAATTATATATATATTATATTATTATGTATGTAGCTTTTTAATAAATAATATATATATACCCCATTATAAACATATCGTAAGCCAGTCAGCCATATAGATAATACATATGTAATACAAAGTCATGGGGCAATAATAATATAATATTATTAATATCCACATAACATAGGTTGTGTGTATATATACATGTATACACGTTCGTATTTATTCCTCTATGTGCACGTATATGTAGGTATACCATATCGATGCATTCGTATGAGCATATCCGTCTGCCAACATACGTTTGTATCGATATGTATATACATATGGATACGTGCATATACTATTTATATGTATATGCCCACTTCCTATCCACTTACATTCAATAACATTACCATCATAATGATCATAATAACATAAACAGATACATAGATAAACATCACTTATACATGCATATAGAAGTAGACAAGAATCCTAATGCAAACATACAAGCCTACAAATGACTTACCTATTACCCACACTAACTGACTCAACTTACTCAATCTAAGTGACGTGTGTGTATGCTTAGATGGTTTACTTTACCAATTACCCGACCAAGCTCCTCTCCCGAGTGATACTTCCCCTCCGCCTGGAGGAATGGTCCACATACCTGCATCCAATGACACGCTAATGAAAGTCATATGTTCACAACATAAGCAGTATACATGAAACATCTCAAAAGTTAGAATAAACATTACTGAATAACTTTGCATGCAACATTCATCAAGGATAACATCAATAGAAGTAACATTTAAATGAGACAATCATTAAATGGAAGAATGTTGATATTGAAAACAAGGAACAACATGTTTTATTCATCTTCAGGATTCTCATTACAATCAATTTACCCTATGCAAATAGTAGCTATACAATCGGGGTGTAAAAAGTTCCATAGAGATAATTCTTGTGCAAAGGAAGAAGTTACTACAATTGTGTACCTTGCAATGTTCATATCCATTTTCTTATTAGTCTATGCACATTCCTCTCAGCTTCTAATGTTAGTGTCATCTTGGCCTTTTGTCCTTTCCTTGCTGCCATCTTCAATGGCCAACTGTCTTAGTTTCGTCTCTAAGAAGTGAAAAGAAATTTTGCTTCATTCTTGAACGATTGTTTGGGAGTCGAAATAGCAAATTTGAAGACCGATTACAGGTCTCATTGGAGGTGATGTAGACACTTATCCATATGTGTCAATCACAATCATTTCGACAAGTCATATTGTTGATTACTTTCCCTTAAATAAAACTATAGCTTCTAATTATATTAGAAATTAAATGAAGTCAATGGTCAAGTTATTTAGGTATGAATTGAAAATTTAGGCTCACATTTATAGTTTCTTAGCCAAAATTTGAGTAATTTGGTTTATTTTTCTCTTAGTTAAGTTATAAAGTTGGGCATATCTTGTGAGTGTTGACAAAGTCATTAATTTTTTTTAATACTCATCAAGTTAGTACTTTAGTCTTGTTCTTTTATTTAGTCCAATAAAATATTTTATGTTGTTAAATTAAGTTGTATCATTTTATTTAGGGTTTATTTTCATAAGTTATTTGTTATCATATCAAAATCTAAAAGTGTTGAAAAGTAATAAAATTTATATTAGTGTTCCCAATCAAGTCAAGGTGCATTATTAGTGGAAACCGACCCCTATGATATTGTTTTGATTAAGGGCGGGTCAAGTATTTTCAATATGGAGAAAATTAACACATTAGTTGAGAAATTTGATGGTAGAGACTTCCACAAATGGCAAGTCAAGCTACAATTGATCCTTATTGAAAAGGATCTATGGGATGTAGTAAGTGGAACTATGCCACAACCAACTGATGTTTATGGAATCACAAAATGGACTACAAAGGATTGAAGAGCGATAGCTTTGATTGGTCTTGCACTTTCAAATGCATACCTCCACCATATTGACTTATCGAAGACCTCAAAGCAAGTATGAAATGATCTCAGTTCTTTGTTTGGATCACAAGTAGCAAGTGCATAGATGGGCCTAAAGCATAAATTATTTGGGCTAAAAATGATGGAAGACAACTATATTGTTCAACATATCAGTAATTTTCATTCCTTGATGAACCAACTAGCTGGTATAAAAGCCAAAGTAGAAGATGATGATGCAAAGGCCATTTTGTTGAATAGCATGCCTCCTAGTTATGGTAATATTGTGTTCACATTGAACAAAGTAGATGTTAGTCTAGAAGATATAATATCTACTTTGATTGATGAAGGAACTAAGAACAATAATTCAACTATAGAGGAAATTGCAATGCTTGTCAAAAACAAGGTTAACCATGTTGAACATATGTTGTCATTGATGTCAAAGGTGCTCATTGTTGTCAAAGGAGTATTGCCAGTAGATCGGTTAGAATTAAATGCAATTGTTTCTGTCATGTCTGAGCTTTTGGAATCAGGGTGTATTATTGTCATGATCATGTCATATCAGAGCATTTGAGAACAACGAAGAAGACTACATGTTGTATGCTTGAAATATCATACTTGTATCTATTCCAATTGTTGGAAGTAGTTTGGAAGTGTTTGCGGAAGTGTTTTGTGGATTGTTACTCATGCATTGTATTATATTGTAATAGTGTTTTGTTCTGCATTCTACCGCAATTGAATGCTATGCCCTGCAATTTGGACCTAAAGTAAAGTTACTCATGGTGTATTAGATTCTAGAGTTTCAGAGGTTGAGCTTCAACAAAAAGAAAGTTATATGTAACAAATTATTGCTTGTGTTGATTGGCTAGCTGTGAATAATGTCTTAGTGTTTGCGCCAGAGAAGGGAAGTGTGCGCTAGTTGGAGGAAGCATGTGAAGATGAAAAAGATCTAGGTTAAGTTCTCTAAAGGAAGTGCATAACATCGTCTATTATTGGCGGGCTGACGACAACAAATTTAATTTAAGACCGACTCGCTACACGTTTCATATCAGTTTGAATTTAGGTCCACCCTTAGCCGACCTGGCTAATGGCGGATGGTATTAAGAGGTTCTTGGCCGACATGAAATATTGTCAATGTATTGGAATGCATATATTTATGTCTAAAATACATTCAATGACTAATCATCACAGTGTGTGCGAGGGAGTATGAAGGTAATATTTGGGTGATGTAATGGGAGTTGCATCTCAATCATTGTGCGCCATTATCAAAAGATCATATGTTGTGTAGGGGAGTGTCTGAAGCAGTGTTACAAGACTCGCCCAAACTCGGCGAGTACTCGCGAGTCCCGAGGCGAGTGAGCCTAGGCGAGTCTAGCAAACTTGGGGGCTGAGTACTCGCCAGACTCGTTGGGTCTGGGCGAGTTTTGACCCCCAGACTCGGCCATTTTAATTAAATTTTTTAAAAAAATTTACAATCTTTCAATGCTTGTTTGGTTTATGACTTGCCCATCTAGGATTTACAAAAAATATGAAAATGGTGTGTGCCATGAAGGTCTGTGTAGTTTTGAAGGTTTGCTTGGGACCTCGTGAGGGGCAAGGCGTTGTGCCTTGATCCCGTTGGGGGCATTGCCCCCAGACCCCCACAAGAGGTGTTGCCTCTTGACCCCGCTGGGGGTGCTACCCCCAGACCCCCACAAGGGGCGTTGCCCCTCGACCCTGTTGGGGTGTTTCCCCCAAACCCTCATCAAACTTTAGGTCTAAGCATGTAATAGGCCAATGATGAATCATGATCATAAAACTTACAAAATACATATCCCTTGTTGCAAATCTCTGCATCTTTCATAGTCAAAGCCATAATTAAGGATTATCTTGTTTCATACATTAGACAACAAAACATGTAGTCTTGAAGGCTTCAATCAAATTTAATAATAAATTCCTCACTTGAATATACACACCAATCATTGAGACACAAGCAAATATCATGGCCACATCATCATCTAGGACCTATCTTAGACACTAGCGCATGACTTGTTGTGATGTTGGGATGAGTAATGCAAGCTCTTCTAAGCCATAGACTTATATTTTTAGTTTTGATATTTGTTTTGATGCCATGGATTTCATATTCCATGAGTTTTGTATATATTTGACAATATCTATACATCTAAATGTGTTATTTCCTTCAGCTAAAATTTGCGTTTATACTTATGTGATCGATGTATGTTTGTGTATGGGGTCATAGTAATTTCTATTTGATGATGTTATTGTGTCTTTAAGGTTTATTTATTAAAGGGTGCATGAAACAAGTTTTAAATCCTTAAAAATCTTTGAATTTCTTGGGTTTTTCTATTTGTCGAGTCTGGGCTCCGAGTCCGAGTTAAAAATCGGCTTGCCGAGTCCGAGTCTTGTAACACTGGTCTGAAGGTATATCAGGCCAAGTGTAAGTTGTGTAATTAGCATTGAAGATTTGCAAATCATATCTTTGTAATCCTATAGGACTGGTGTCTTGCCTCTTGAGTTGGTGCTCAAATCTGTATGTTGGGGATTGATGTCTCCAGTAGGTTGGTGCCTACAAAAATAGTTTGGAACTGGTCTCTTAGGTAGGTTGGCACCTACTTCATGATTGTAAGTTATTCATTATTTTTGTGAGGTTGGATTTGGACAGTAGCTCCAAGCAGCTCTTCTCACTGTGGGTTTTCCCATTCTGGGTTTCCACGTATATTTGGCATTCATTGTGTGAATGTGTACATTTGTGTTTCTTGATTAATGCTTGCTGCTTTGATGATTTAAGATACACGTTTGGAGAAGCTATGAATGGCAATTCATGTTGAATTAAAGAGTTTTAAATAGTTTTAGATATATTGATTCACCTTCCTTCCCCCCGCCCCCCTTTGGGTGGGGTCCCATGGAGGGGGCTTCCTAAAAAAATTCAGTGGGTGTTGTTGAGATATTTTAGGATTATTTTACAGTGGGTGGTCCCATGAATTTTGTATCACAGTTTAAGCTTAAAAGTTTAAGCTCCTATATTTATGGAAGCTGGTGGTCTCATGAATTTTATTATTTTGCATATTCAATTCAGCAGTTTAAATAAATATAAAATAATAAAAAAAAATTGGTGAGAACTTTAAAACTTCATATGATTGACAAGTGGCAGAAAAAAGCCTAAGCTGGTGGGGCAATTTCTAGCCCCACCACTTTTGCACCTGCTTGAGTTTTTGATCTAAAAAGGAGGGGCTGCTATTGTTGAGGAAAAGATTCTAATTTATCCTATAAACATTTTATTTTTTTGCTTATTGGGACCCCTTGCTCCTTCAAAATAGATCCCCAAGCCCCTCCATGGGACCTCACCCTTAGTATATTGTGTGCCCTTCAAACCATACCTCTAAATCTAGTTCTACTTCAAAGGAAAATCAATTTTCAAAGGATAAAATTTTGTGCTATTACTGCAAGAAAAAGGGACGCATCATTATGAACTACATTCAATGTGCCAAGGATCTCCTTGATAGAAAGCTAAATTCAAATAAGGCAATGGTTGTAGACAATGATGAAGAATATTTTTTTGAAATAACCACCAAAGACCCTCCACTCGAGAACAGTGAGGAGGAATATATTTTCTAAATCAAATCAAAGGTTTGCATTTGTGATTGGATGTGTTTGTCCCCAATCATAATTGTTGGTTGTTTGGGAATGGATGTGTTTGTCCCCATTCACAAAATGGTGCATGTGATTGGAAATGTTTTTCCCTAGTCACATTTGTTTGGTGATTAAGATTGGAAGTGTGTCCCCAATCATAATTGTTGTGAGCAGACGTGTTTGTCCTTGTTCATAACTTCGATGTTGGATAGATGTGTTTGTCCCTATCCAAATTTGTTGTAAGATCTTGGATAGATGTGTTAGTCCCTATCTTTGGTTCGATGGGTAGATGTGTTTGTCCCTATCTTTGGATAAAAGCAGTGTTCCACGGGGGCGCGTCCCCCTCGAAAATCTTGTTGTACCCAAGATGGGGACGTCTAGGAAACGTCCCTTCGCTGTCTCTACATTTCCTCTAAATGTTTCTCTTTCAAGGGGACGCTTCCTTGGCGTTTCTGGCCAAAAGGGGACTTTGGGACGTCCCCGAGACTCCCAAGAAGCTCCTAGGCGTTTCCCACAAAAATGAAAAAAATAATGATTTTTTAAAACAACACTTCTAGTTCTCATTCCAATGTGTTTAAAGTCCATAGTAACGAGGCTTGCAGGTTTAAAAAGTGCAAAAAAAATAAAAAAAATAAAGTTAAAACTTTTTTTTTTTCTCTTGTGTGAATGCAAAATGATGTATGCCATGAAGGTTTGTATGGTTTTGGAGGTCTTAATTTGGGCTTGGTGGCGGGGGCTCCGCCCCTCGACCTCGCCCTGTATCGTGACAGGGAGTGCACTAGGGGCGTTGCCCTCGAACCTCACGAGGGGCGTTACCCCTAGACCCCCACGAGGGGCATTGCCCCTCGACTCCGCTGGGGGTGTTTCCCCCAGACCCCCACGAGGGGTGTTGCCCCTCGACCCCCGCTGGGAGCGTTGCCCCCAGACCCCCATGAGGGGCATTGCCCCTCGAGCCCACTGGGGGCACTGCCCCCAGACCCTCTCATGGGGCGTTGCCCCTCAACCCCGTTGGGGCAATTGCCCTCAAACTTGAGATTATGGTTGTTGCATCATCCAAGACCTATTTTAGACGCATTCGTAGGAAGGATGCAGGCTCCTCTGAGCCATAGACTTCTAGTTATTGTTTTGATATTTCATATTTGTTTGGAACATTTGATGTCATGGATTTCATTTTCGATTAGTTTTGTATACATTTGAGTCTTTGACTATATAGTATATATCTAAGTGTGCTATTTACTTCAAGTACCTATTCCTTAGGCTTCTACAGTTATACATCTTTCTATAACTAATATTTCAAGTACTATAAGTATTTCAGCACCGCTTCTCCGCTGCCCCCTACCACTGTCCCCCCACCATCCCCCCGCCGCCCCCAAACTTTGGCCCCTTGTCCCCCCGTCCTCGAAACACGTCCCCTCATCTCCACGTCAAGAAACTCCATGGAACTATGGATAAAAGTCCAATATAGTTAGTCCTATTGAAGAAGCATAGTGAGGCTAGTTCCACCAATGAGTAGATGTGTATGCCCCTACTCTTACTTTATGTTTTTGATGAACTAGTGAACGTGGTCATTGTTAGTTCACTTATCCCCATTTAGAGAATGATGTAATTAGGGGGGTGTTAGGAATATTATATCATCAGGTTTGTTATAGTTTGTTAAATATTGTTTGTAGGATAATATATTGGTTGTTGCGAATATTTGTTTGTTTGAGTTGTTAAAACAACTCATATATTTAGAGGATTTATTCCCTATAATGTAGGATTTAAAAAATCTATAAATATTTAATATCATGTTGAATGAGATATGAGAATCAAGAATATTATTCATGTGTAAGGGGCATGATGTGGGAGGAAGCATTATAAGACATTGTTGGACACTTGGCATGAAGTGGAAGGGAATCCATGACTATTTATAGTGTTGCAAGAAGTGTAATAAGAATTCATGACATTGTAAGAGGTGTTGAAAAATATCTATGATGATATTTAAGAAGTTGGTTGTCTCTTTGGGACTTGGGGGGTTATTTTCTTTTCTAATGGACTATTTTTGTCCTCTAGTGAAGTTGACTAAGTTCATGATAAAATTTTTAAAGTTTCTAGAAAGATATTTGCAACTCTTAGATGTATGTCATGAGGTATTTTTACATATGACTACTTGGTTCATGGTTTGAGTCCATTGTATTGGAAACCATTTATGGTTTCTTGTATTACATTTGCTTATAAATTGGAGCCTTGGGGTAATGGTTTGTATAAGAAGTTTGTAGGTACATAGATGTTGTCAAAATATTACTAGAATTTAGAGAGAAGTGTGTTCTACACATAGATGAAAAACTCTGCAAGCACTCACAGAACTCGCAAGTACTTGCATGTCAAAAATGGCGGCGAGATATTTGCCCAAAAACTTGTTGCCAAGTTTTCAAAAAACTTGTGTTGTTTTAATGAAAAAATTGCAAAATCATGCATTTTTGCCCAAATTTTGATAAAAGCTTGTCTAGATTCAATATAAAACCAACTTTATATGGAACATGAATTTTTTTGAAGGGTTTTAGTCTTTTTTTGGGACGCAAAAATAATAGTTGGTGGTGAATAAGGGCATGTGCGTACATGCGAGTTGGGTTTTATAGTGGAGAAAATAGGCATCCATTTTTTTGGAGACAGTAGGTGGACAAATTCCCTCTTTTGATCGCTGCCATGCAAACAAATAATTGTTGTCTAGGTACGATCTTTTTATTTTTCTAAAATTCGACAAAGTCAATGTGATGTCCCCATCCTAGTCAGTAGCAGTTTGAGATAAGTGGTTAACCCTATCATCACGGTCGCAGCAAGGCTGACATATATGTGGCAGAAGAGATCGGTGAAGTGATTACCGGTGTTAGGGGCTTCTTTCTTGCAGTTGTTTCCGGTTAGGCCTTCGCAGAATCCTTCAGAGTGGGTTTTCAGAGACTTTCTATTTTTAGAAAGTCAGACAGGCGGAAGCTGCTATTTTGGGCAGGGGCACCTGGTTCAGCTGTTTAGCTCAGAGTCGACCCAGTTCATTAGTTTGATGGTCAAATGGAGAAATAACGGAGTATTTAATGATTTATTGAATAATTAATATTTTTGACTTTATATTAAAGTCACTTTATTAATTTATTTAAATATTTAATAAATGGCGTATTATAAAGTATAATACTTTATAATAAAGTGAAAATTAACATAATGAATAAGTAATTATTCATTAATGATGGGGCGCCAATTATTAATTATATTTCTCCTAAGTCAAAAGGGGCATATTTAATCATTTATTTAAATGATTATTAAAAAGAGGTTTTGGGTCGAATTTTGAAGAGAAGCTATATATTCACAACTAAAGACAAATCGAACTCTTATGTCTTGATTATTCAATTTGTCTTCTTTTTGCTCTGAGCATTGAAGTTTGCAAAACCTAGGGTTTCAACAGACAGAGGATTTTGGAGAACGATACCACTTCAGAATCTGGCATACTGAGACTATGCAATACCAGTTGAAGATTGTCTACTTGGTGACTTCACATAGAAGTTGCAGTTGAGTTTATTGATCAATTCAAGCAGAGTTTTGCAGAGGTTAATCATCAGTTATTTGGGGCGACCCTTTTAGAGAACATTCCACAGGGATCTGGCACTACTTTCAACAAGGCCGTACTATATTTATTGTTGCTGCTGGTACAGGCCGTACTACTGCTGGAAGGCCGTACTTTTCATTGCAAGTGAAACACCTTTGGTTCTCAGCCTCTGTCAGTGGGATCTAGTGCGCATGGGGTTTCTGGAAATTTCTCTTTGTTCTGTGCTTGGAGATCTATGTCCTGGAGTTGGCTGTACTATCTACTTTCATTCTTTCACATGGCTGCAACAACAATCAGGTTCTTTTGAAATAAAGTTGTATTTCCTTCATAAGTTCATTTTATTCATTGTATTAACAAAACTAATAAGTTATGTACTACATCTTACGAGCGGAGTTTCAAAGCATATTTATGGTCTTTAGATTTATTACAAATTTTTAAGCATTTTATAGAGCAAATCGCAGCTTTCTTGTTTTATGCAAAAAACCATTAAAATACAAAATAACTACAAAACAAACAAAGCAGTGATTCGATCGAGGTTTGGGGTTTGAGAGTCACACGGACTCTTCTGATGAGTATCGAACCTGATTTTCCTTACATGCATCTACATTCTTTTTTAGGTTGCTTTTTTTTAAATGATGCTTTTGGTTGCTTTTTCATGAGTAGGGCGGTATTCATTATACAAGGGTGTAAAGACGCGAGTTGAGATTGGGCAGGTCACAATATGAAAGGTGAGGCGATAACCGAGGGAGTATTAGGTATTCGCAGTCGAGCTCCAATAGCGGAAGCAGTGTTACAACCCTAATGGCGGTACAGAATCCTGCGAGGAACACATAGGGATTCAGGGAAAGCGCATGCAGAGGGCGACATTACTGATGAGGAGTTCAGACGTAGGCATGATAACATGATGGACATGATGTCCCAGTTGATGGGCACTATTAGGCAGTATACTCCATCACAGCCACATTATATTCAGATTGGATAGTCAAGCAGGACTGCAGGAGTGGATCAGCCTTTGGCATCAGCACCACGACAGCCATCATTGATCTATCAGGAGCGTAGGCCTGGACAGCCTACATTCTTACCCAGAGAGACCCCACCTCCGACTCCGGGGGCAGAGCAACAGGGGCATCATCAGGAGTTTCAGCGACATAATGGCATGTCAGTAGCAGATGTGACTAGATTTCACGGTGAGTATCTATCATTAGCACCTGAGATCAGACAGGCATTATCATTTCATGAGTTTATGGATGTTCATAAACCTAGAGGAGGAGGTAGATTTGACCGTAGAGCTCCTCAGCACCAGCAGCCACAGCCACAGGTGAACAAGGATTTGCAGTATGCAGTCAGCAAGATCACCTTGCCATACTTTGATGGGTCTGATAAGACGTCAGCGAGGTCTTGGGTCCAGAAATTGGACAACTATCTTTCACTGAGACCTATGCAGGAGGACGAGGCCATTAAGTTTGCTACTTTGCATCTTGATGGGCTGGCGCATGATTGGTGGCATCACGACATGTACACACTTGGCCATCATGCGGTCAATACTTACTAGGAGTTCACCAGTAGGCTCATAGAGCGTTTTGATAAGAAGGATCCAGAACTCTACTTCAGGGAGCTAGCTCAGCTCAGACAGACGGGTAGTTTGGATTCTTATATTGGTGAGTTTCAGAGGGTTGCAGTCATGGTGACAGGCATTTCAGAGCGGAGACTCATTATACTTTTCGTTGAGGGGTTGACAGAGCCTATGAGAGGTTGGGTCAAGGCATTTGACCCTCCTACCCTTCAGGAGGCCATGAGGAAGGCACGGAATATGGAGCTTGCAGCACCTCGCAGCAAGTTCACTCCAGGTTCGACACCCTACACGAGGCCTAATAGGTCTTTTGACAGGAATAGGCCCTTTGACAGAAGGAGGGATCCACCAGATCCTAAGAAACAGAATGCACCACCCTTTGACAGAGAAACACTGAATGAATTGCGGAAGAAAAAATTGTGTTTCTGGTGCAAGGCACCCTACGATGAAAAACATGTATGCCCACTTCGTCCCAAGGTCAAAAATAATCAGATGGAATGGTTTTATGAGGGCGAAGAGCAATCTGATCTGTCAGACCAGCAAGCTGATTCCAAGCATTCAGATGATGGCGAGGTTGAAAATTAGGGTAGCTTGAGAAGGAGGGAAGGAAACTACGAGAGCCCATTTGACCCAGCCTCTGAGGAGAGATGGGTGGATTTGGGCTTTGCGAGGGCTCCTAGCGGAATGGAAGGTGATCACCTTCTTGGACACGGGTGCCACATAATTTCATTGATGCAGTGAGCGTGGTATTGACGAGAGCAGTTTGAGGTATCCCGAGTTAAGGTAGCGATAGGTACATCCTGAATGTGGCCGGAAAGATGCCCGATCTTCAATGAGGCCCGAACAACTATGAGTTCAAGAAGCGTTCTATGTTGTTAATATAGGGAAGATCTTGATGTGGTGTTAGGGATATGGTTGCTTGTTTGGGTGAGTTTCACACTCATTTAGAGACATGGAATGAAGTTTGGGGTTGATAGGGAACTCATGTCGTAAAGGCCATTAGAGCGATGTCGAGGATAGTTTTAGATTCGGCGGATGGAGAACTCATTACGTCATGATATTATGGTTATTTGAGTACTTGAGTGTATGTTGATGCGAGCACAGCAGGAGCAGCAGAAGGGTGAGTACCACCCAGACATTCAGATATTGAGGACTAAACATTCCAAAGTGTTTAGTGACATTCCACCTGGTAGACCTCCAGACAGAGGCACAAAGCATATCATTGAGTTGGAGGAGGGTGCAAAGCCCATTATGATCACTCCCTACAGACATCCGAAACGACTCAAGGATGAGATAGAGAAGACCATCAACGAGTTGTTAGCTATGGGGCATATTAGACCAAGCAAGTCACCTTTTGCTTCATCGGTTGTATTGGTGAAGAAGAAGGATGGATCACTTCGGATGTGCATAGACTACCGACAGCTCAACAAGAGGACAATTAAGAACAGGTACCCTATACCACGCATCGATGAGTTGATTGATGAGTTACACGGTGTTGTCTTCTTCACGAAGATTGATTTGAGATCCGGGTACCACCAGATTCAGATGAGGGAGCAGGATATTGAGAAAACCGCTTTCAGGTGTCATTGCGGTCACTTCGAGTTCTTGGTTATGCCTTTCGGTCTAACCAATGCACCTGCCACCTTTTAGGCTACTATGAACAGGGTCTTCAGTTCTCAGCTGAGGAGATTTGTATTGGTCTTCTTCGACGACATTCTGGTATATAGCAGGTCATGGGAGGAGCATTTAGCTCACTTAGACGCAGTTTTGGGTATCTTGGCTGATGAGTCTTTCTATGCCAAGGAATCTAAGTGTGAGCTAGGTATGGAGGAGTTGTTGTATCTGGGGCACATCATCAGTGCCAAGGGAGTGAGTATGGACCCTGAGAAGGTCCGATCTATAGTTGAGCGGTCAGTACCTGAGAACCTTACGCAGCTCAGAGGCTTCATTGGGTTGTGTGTTTTTTACAGGATATTTGTTAGTGGGTTCTCACAACACGCCGCACCCCTTACTGATTTGACAAAGAAGGGGGCTTTTACTTGGTCACCACAGGCGCAGGAGTGTTTTAACAGGTTCAAGGTGATCATGACTTCATGTCCAGTGCTAGCATTGCCTGACTTTATGAAGTCATTCAATTTATTTTGCGATGCTTCAGGAGAGGGCATTGGTGCCGTTTTGATGCAGGAGCGACACCCTATTGCTTTTGAGAGTAGAAAGCTTAGGGGTCCTGAGAGGTTCTACAACATTTACGACAAGGAGATGTTAGCCATTATGCATGCTTTGGCTAAGTTCAGGCAATACTTGGTAGGCAGCAAATTGAGTGTTCGTATAGACCACAATAGCCTGAAACACTTCCTTGGACAACGAGACCTGAATGAGAGGCAGCAAAAATGGGTCAGCAAACTGCAGTCGTATGACTTTGACATCACCTTCATTAAGGGGAAGTAGAATGTTGTAGCTGACGCCTTGTCTCGTAGACCTCAGTTGAATGCCATGGCACAGATCTCAGAGGATTGGAGGCATCGGATTATTGCAGAGTATGCTAAGAACCCATGGGCTTCTAGCATTGTTGACAGGACAGAGCAGGATAGCAGGTACACTATTGTAGATGACTTGATCATTTACAAAGGGCAGATTTTTCTGATTCCTGATTCTGAGTTGAGAGCTACAGTTTTGAGAGCCTTTCACGATCTTCTATGGCGGGCCATCTCGGCTTCATAAAATATAGCTGGTTGAGCAGTTTACTTAGAGAGAGGCTGGCATTACGTAGTATGTTGAAGTGTTACTGTTGCTGTGAACAAAGCGAGAACACACTTATCTGGCGGAGTTGCTGACCATAATACGGCGAGGAGGTAGGAGTGTTTATCGATGGACTTTATCCGCGGGTTTGCAGGCAAGGCAAAAGATTGCACATCTCACGTAGTAGTTGATCGGTTATTAGAAATATGCTCACTTCTTCCAAATTACCACCACATACCTGACGCCATGACTGCTGAAACTCTTCTTGAAGGTATTCGGTTACATGGGTACCCTCGGACGATAGTCGGCGATAAGCGGTCGGTTTTATAGAGCAACTTTAGCGAGGGAGTTATTCGGGGCTACGTGAGGACGAGCGACGCAGTACCCGACTACCATCCTGAGGCAGATGGGGCGGGCAGAATTGTCAATAAGTGGGTGGGAAGGTTACTAGCAATTACATGGCAGACGAGCTTGGGTGAGGTGGATATATCTCTATGAGTATTGTTATAACTCGACTCACCACATGATGATACAGATGACACCCTTCATGGCTTTGTATGGGTATGAGGCGCCCAACCTTTTGGACCTGATATTGAGTGATAGCAGAGTGCCGAGTGCAGGGGATATGATGCAGAGTCAGCAGGACATTTTGAGGTCTCTCAGAGACAATATCCAGCGAGCACAGAATCAGCAGAAGCAGTATACTGATCAGAAGAGGGTTGAGCGTTCCTTTGATGTGGGTGACATGGTGTACCTTGCTTATATTTGGCCGTATCGTCAGTCTACTGCGGAAAGAGCAGAGCTGAGGAAAGCTGAAACACCGTTACTATGGTCCCATTCCGTGTTGTGGCCAGTGGGTAGGGTTGCTTATGGTTGGACTTACGGATAGCGGGGTTCACAATGTATTTCACGTTTCTTGCACGAAGAAAGGCATTAGACCGATGACACCTCTCAGTTCTACACTTGATGGCGAAGAAGTGATCTAGTACACGAGGCCATCCTGAGATGAAGAGAAGACAGCCGGGCCGGGTGATCGGGGAATATCGATCAAGTGAAGATTGCTGATTGAGGATGCTACATAGGAGTGAAGGAGATTTTAACATCGAGTTGAGATTGCTTGAGGACAAGCAATTTCCCGGGGAGAAAGGCGGGCTGATGTCCCCATCCCTAGTCGGCCTTGGTAGATAAGTAGTTAACCTATCATCTGGTCCTCGTGAGGCGGCAGAGATATGTGTAGAGAGATCAATTGAAGCTGATTGCAGGTGTTGAGGCTTTCTGCAGGTTGTTTCGGTTAGGCATGGCGAGAATCCTTGAGTGGGTTTTGAGACTTTCTATTTTTTTAGAAAATTGACAGTGACTGCTATTTTGAGCGAGAACTTTGGTTGTTGTTTAGCTGAAGTCAACCAGTTCATCAGTTTGATGGTCAGATGGAGAAATAACGGAGTATTTAATGATTTATTGAATAATTAATATTTTTGACTTTATATTAAAGTCACTTTATTAATTTATTTAAATATTTAATAAATGGCGTATTATAAAGTATTTATTATACTTTATAATAAAGTGAAAATTAACATAATGAATAAGTAATTATTCATTAATGATGGGGCACCAATTATTAATTATATTTCTCCTAAGTCAAAAGGGGCGTATTTAATCATTTATTTAAATGATTATTAAAAGAGGTTTTGGGTCGAATTTTCAAGAGAAGCTATATATTCACAGCTAAAGACAAATCGAACTCTTATGTCTTGATTATTCAATTTGTCTTCTTTTTGCTCTGAGCATTGGAGTTTGCAAAACCTAGGGTTTCAGCAGACAGAGGATTTTGGAGAACGATACCTCTTCAGAATCTGGCATACTGAGACTGTGCAATACCAGTTGAAGATTATCTACTTGGTGACTTCACACAGAAGTTGCAGTTGAGTTTATTGATCGATTCAGGCAGAGTTTTGTAGAGGTTAATCATCAGTTATTTGGGGTGACCCTTTTAGAGAACATTCCACAGGGATCTGGCACTACTTTCAACAAGGCCGTACTATATTTATTGTTGCTGCTGGTACAGGCCGTACTACTGCTGGAAGGCCATACTTTTCATTGCAAGTGAAACGCCTTTGGTTCTCAGCCTCTGTCAGTGGGATCTAGTGCGCCTGGGGTTTCTGGAGATTTCTCTTTGTTCTGTGCTTGGAGATCTATGTCCTGGAGTTGGCCGTACTATCTACTTTCATTCTTTCACATGGCTGCAACAGCAATCGGGTTCTTTGAAAATAAAGTTGTATTTCCTTAATAAGTTCATTTTATTCATTGTATGTGCTCTGGAAACTTAATAAAGTTATGTGCCTACATCTTCTGAGCAGTTTCAAAGCATATTTATGGTCTTTAGATTTATTATGAATTTTTAAGCATTTTTAGAGTAAAATCGCAGCTTCCTGTTTATTGCAAAAACCCATCAAAAACATTAAAAATTACAAAACAAACAAAAACAGTGATTTCAGTCAGGGTTTGGGGTTGAGAGTCACCTGGACTCTTACAGTCAATTTTAGGAGAAACTTTTATTTTTTAAGTATTAGTTGAGCGCTTAACTAGGTTTAAAATGACTTAGTGTGAAGGTAAGTGATTCTTATAATAATAAAAAATTCATTCCTTAGTATTAACAATGAATTTCAGAAATTAAAATGATATCAAAGGTCAGAAGTCAACATTTAAAATATATATTCAAAAGGAATGTACAAGATTTTAATTTTATGTAGATTTTCTTTATATGAATATTGAGGAAGAAGATTCGAATTTTATGTATATTTTCTTTATCTGTGAATTGAGGAAGAAAAAGTTGACTTGTAAATTTTTGGATGAAGAAATGAATGATTAAGATTGACTCAATTTATTTAGCATTTTCAGTTTGGCTTTTCTAATTTTGATTTAGATTTTACTTGCGTCATCATTGCTTTATTAATTTATTTGATTTAGACTGTGCAAGCATAAATAAGGAATTAATATCTGGCATGACTTGATGCATAGAAGAGATTGATTTATGATCACTGAATTTATTTTTGGGTCTATGATATGTATTAAACTCGAATTTTGATTTTAATATGATGGAAATCAATAATATGTTCTACAATTTCAATATATATGTGTGTTTTTTAAGAAAAGTTACGCATTTTCAAATGTTCAATAAATTTGCTGAGTCCAAGTTTTACAACTATGATTGTACATATGTAATTTTTGTTTGTAAAGATTAATACATGCCTGAGGCTTTCTTTATTGTTGGAGTTTTTTCCCAAAAGAAATTTTCCACATAAAATCATAGTTGTGTAAATTTTTTCTATGGTTTGTTGATTTATGTGCTTTCCATTTTCATTATCATATTTGGTCGATTCAGAATATTAAAATCTGTACATAAAGTTTATGTTGCTGCTGCAATACTTCACTTTGTTTTCTACATGTCATTATTTTTGGTTATACAGACCTGCAAGTTTTTCTATGTATTTCTGCATCTTGATCCCATCCAAACTTGGGTTGCATTGGATTAGGCAGTAAATGCTTTGGGATGTCTTCTTGGAAACACACATTGTCATTTGAAGAGTCTGATGGTAAACAAATGCAGCCTTGGCCAAACTGGTATTCTCAAAATTATTAAGGCATTGTCAGGTAATTCTTTGATACTCCATTGAATGCCAGTTTTTATGTTCTGCAGTTCAGTTTATTTGGGAATATACTCCAATATGCAAGTATCATTTTGCAGACAACTGTTCCCTACAGGAACTTAGTCTTGCTGGGAATACAATTGTTGGGGATGATACCATCGTGAAAATTGTTGGTGGAGTTGATAGGACCAGTACAGCATGCTGTGGTAAAGAAGTTGTGACTACACAGCACAATCATGGGGAAAATTCAGAAACTAGGGCCAGTGACAAGTCAATAGAAATTGAAATCCCGATTGTTGTGGAATGTGTGCCATTTAGCAACAAATGCTACGGACCAAGTGACTGGATGTGCCATTCAATCCCTGCCGAATTCAACTGTAAAGACACCATAGCTTGCACTGGCGATAAAATTGAGAGCATTGAGCAGTGCTCTGGACAAACTTATAAGAAGCATGGCAGAAGCTGCAATGAATGTGATGTGGCAGACAGTGAGGATGAAGGAAGACCAGAAGGTGTCAATCACTCATCTCTTGAAGATGATTGTGCAAGCTCTTCACATTCACTGGGAATTGTCCATGGCAGGTCTCATCAATTGTTGGATTTCCAGTCAAACAAAAGTGCCTCATTTAAGGGAGAGACTGATGCACATAAAATACCACCAACAGAGTTTGTATCTGAGCTCTTCTCAGCTATTTCAATGGCAAAGCACCTTCAGCTATTGGACCTTGGTGATAATTCACTTACTTCAGAAATGGTAGAGCAGCTTTATGTTGCGTGGTCATCAAATCCAAGAGCCGGTACTCCAGTGAAGCACACTGACAATCAAATTGTTCACTTTAGTGTGGAAGGAAGGCAATGCTGTGGCCCAAGAAAATGCTGTCAGAGACTTTGTTGAAGCATTTTTTCAACTCTGATTAAGTTAATGTATAGTGTTAGTAGTTGTCTTAGATAACAGTTTTGTGTGGACATTTGATCCATGTCCTGCTTAATGTCCATGAAAATGGAAAAGGTTCCATCTATTAATTCTTCCAACTTGAGCCACACAAGAATGGGCTCTTTCTCCATTATATTTTGTTGTAAACTACAAAAAGAAGTCTGCAATCTTCCCTGGTCATGCTGATGTTATCCGGTAAAACGTTTTTTTTTTTATGAACAGCTTATGATTGCAGACATTGTACATTTTTTAAAAGTTTCTGTTTCTTTGAATTAAATCTTAAGCAAATCATTAAAATGCACCTTAACATGAAATTTGGGAAACTTGTACCTTTAGAATGTTAGAATCTGTGTGCTTAAGAACCAAAATTCTGCCAGACACAAACATTTGAACCTTAATGATTGTTTGTATGGAAGAATTCCCGGAACATTTATTTGAAATTGTTTGCTATGTTACAATTCTGCTACAATATATAAATAGCAACTCACAACTGTAGGATAATTAACATTGTCATAATCAGTTTTTGTTATCTGTTAACAAGGCAGTTATGTGATTTGGTTTTATGTTAACTTGTATAAATAGACATCTATATCAATGATAAGTGAAGTGAGATTTTTGGTGTAAATTTTTGTGATATTTTTATGTGAAATATTATTTGTGTTGTTAATAGTTTTGTTTGTGTTTTTTAATTCCATCATTTGGTATCAGAGCCGATGGAGATCTGTGCCTGTGTATGATGATTGGATATGGATGAAAAACTGTGCCTGAGATGAAAGGAAGTCGTGTTGAAATCTGTAATGATCAGGCATTGCAAGTCAATTAAATCATTGCGAAGGAATCTGGAGTAATGTTTGGCGATGCAACCAACGTGAAGCATTGTGGAGATATTAAGTGACATATCAAAACTCTTGTTCCTGAGCATTGAAATTTTGCTGCGTATGATTAAAAGTAAGTTTGAAAGGCATAAGAAAGGGCTTTAATATTTAGTGCTGGACATATTTTGAACATTCAATGATGCAAAAAGCAAGTATGGCAGAATGAGGCGTTACATTATGTAATACTATTTGTAGTTATTTGAATTAGATAGACATTTGTTTATTTGATCAGATTTGTGAGAAGGTACCTGGAGAATAGCATATTTTTGCATTACTACCATTTTTGCAGAAGGTATGGAGATTAGAGCTACGAAGAGGATCAATTAAATGCTGAGAAATATGATTGGTGAGGGTATGTTTGACATGCCAATGACTGCAAAAGCCACAAGGAGAGAAAGTCATTTAGAGGTGCCATCGTAGAAGTTTACTGCGATAAAAGAAGGCATTCAAAATGTGATAAATTTGCGCTTGAATATGATAAGAGAAACTAATAAATTGTCAAGGAGATACTATGTTTTATCCGTTGTGTTTCTTTTTGCAGTCTTTTTGAAGGAGATCAAATTCATACTAGAGGAGGTCAAGCACAAGAAAATTTTCAAGTAAGTGTAATTATTTCAGTTTTGGAGCAGCAGTATTGGAAAGTTAAAAATTGTTAATATGGGAGATATAGTTTTGGGGTTAATTGTATGACATAGAGTAAGTCAAGAAATTGTTATTTGCAAGTATAGTTAATGTTAAAGGTGACTAGCATTTTGGAGGTTTAAGATTAATGTTAGTATGCATTGTTAAGGAATAAGATTGTTTAGAAAAGTTACAAGATGTTTTTAGAAGAGCTAGAATCTTCTAAAATGTAGAAGCTACTAGAATCTTCTAGAAGAGCTAGAATCTTCTAAAAGCTAGAAGCAACTAGAAGTTATTCAAGGAAAAGAACACTCCAGTTTTAGAGTCTCTAGAATATTAGAAGTTTCTAGATCTTAGAGGCACCAAGTATAAATATGAGGCTGTCCATTGTGAACAACACTACTGTTGAGGTAAGTTGTTGGATTGTATGTAAGCGAGATAGATCAATATAATTTCTTTCAGCCATTTCTTAGTGTCTTATGCTCTATTTTTGGCCTGTTTGTTGTTATTTTATTATTTGGGCTTGTTCTTACATGCATTTCACAAAGATTTGTTTGTAGTATTTGTGAATTCTTAAACTATTGTAATTGGAATAATAAGAAAAATAAGGGTGTATTATATTCTTTGAAGTAATAAAGAAAATACAGGTGTATTGTATGCAAAATGATAAAAGCTGGTAAAAGAATTAAAAAGGAAAAAGATGTTTTAGAAGAACTATTGGAAGTTAAACAATCTAATTCTCAATTGATAGTAGGTATTAAGGAAGTCCACAAGAAAAAAAATGAATATTTGTGTGAAAAAAGTAATCTTAGAAACAAATTGGACAATGTTATAACCAAAAATGATGAATTAGAAGATAGATTGAAATTGTTTGAAGAAGTTAGAAAGAAGAATGATGATTTGGAAGAACAGTTAAGAAAGTTAGAAGAGAAAAATAGATTACATAATGATGAGATATCTAGGTTGAAGGCACAAAACAATCAATTAGATTAGTTGCTTGCATCATATCAAAAGGAAAATGAATGTTTGAAATCTAAATTAGTTTGTGATGTTTTATGTATCATCAAAGAGTTGTGTTTTTCTTTTGATCAATCAATTGGTTTGTGTAATATCACTCAAGTTGTTTTTGACGAGAATATTAGTTTTAAAATCATGCAAAGAATGTGATATAGAGGTCAAGGATTAGGTAAACATGCACAAAGAATCACAAAGCCAATTGAATCAATTAGGAGGCCAAAGTATGAAGGTTTGGGTTATGTCACATGTAAAGGGAATGATGTTACAAGTGTTATAGGTTCAAATAAATTTGTTCAAGGAATGCAATGTGTGTAGTGTTCTCATTGTAATAGGAAAGGACATACAATGGATAGGTGTTGGGATATACATCCATGTTGCATATGTGGTTTAACAAATCATTCTAAAAAGGTGTGTTGGCATAGAGAGCAGAAAAATGCATAAATGATAGAATACATGCGAATGAATTGTGGATGGAGTTATGGATCAACTTGGGACAATATTATCGGTATGCTCAAGCAATTGTACAAATATCAACATTTGTTTATCAAAGATGAGAGTAATCAAGCAAGGTTTGGTGGTTTGTGAAGAGTGATAGATATTGTCTTGTAAGACATCATGAAAGTTACAGGTTTATGGTTGGATTGTGTGACGGGTCCTAGGATTGAGGTTGCAGCACATTGCCAATGAAGGAGAGCTTGTGCATCAAAAAAGTGACTCACAATGGTCATTTGTAGTTTGATCATCCTCGATTGTAGAGTGAATTCATCGATGGTTGGAGAGTGCAGACTCACCGTTCTCTTGAGAGATGGCTAGAGTGCTACAATACATCTTTTGGAGTTTTTATTCTTCAAAATGTTCATTATGGGGGAGAAAATATGAAATAATGACCATTTTTTTCCAATGTTTATTATGGAGGAGTATGTAGGATAATAAACATTGTCATAATCAGTTTTCTGTTATTTGTTAACAAGACAGTTGTGTACGGGTGACAACATTTATGTGATTCAGTTTTATGTTAACTTGTATAAGTAAACATCTATATCAATGATAAAGTGAAGTGAGACTTTTGGTGTAAATTTCTGTGATATTTATGTGAAATATTATTTTTTGTGTTAGAGTTCTATTTTTGTTTTCTAATTCCATCAAAAACTTGATTTTGATTTATAAACATAAAATTATATTTTAAAATTTTATGTTAATATCTACAAATCTATGATCCATAGATTATGGCATGTCTAAGTTGGTATTAACTTCAAATTGTAATTTAAAAATTTATTTTAATATTTGCAAAGCTATGATCCATAGATCATGGCATATGTCTAAGTTGATATTAACATGCATATTTTGTTTAATTATAAATACATTTTTTCTGTTTTTGATGTGTGGGTGCAAACATCACACAAAACACATACATCTTTGTTAGCAAAACCTTTCAGTGTTGATAAATTAAGTGGACTTGTAAAGGTTGCAAACTTGTAAGTCTCATGCAGATTCATAGTTTTAATCTTTATCAATTGTAGATGAACATAACATACTCTAAAGTTTTTAAATAGAACATTGACAAAGCAGGTAGAGATGGAAAAAATACAAGATTGGGCAAACAGTTAGGAGAAAATAAATGAGCAATTCTTTCGTTTAACCTTGAATGTCTTCCAAGTTCCAGAGAATTGAGGAATCACAAGTTTATCAAGAACCAACAACACTTAAAATATAAGATTAACTGGATCCATAC
>VDFB02069489.1:0-13162 GCA_007258455.2 Sequoia sempervirens
TTATTTTAGAATTTTCTTTCTGACATTTCTTGTTTCCATCTTTATCCACCACCTCCTTTCCCTTTCCATTTTTGGGCCTTCCCCTTCTCTTAGCATTATCTTAAGTATGTTTTGAGTTAGTTGTGTCTTCTTCACCCTTTTCCTCATTACTAAGTTGTTGCTCTCAAGTGGAAGGTACTCCAAAATATATTTGTGTATTCAAATTGGATTCTTTCAACACTATTCTCAACCTTTTAAAGGGACCCTTTGATTAACAATCTTCCAAACACTATGTGGGGAGTTCAACTTATAACTTATTCTAGTAACAACCCCGATATTATTTTTCTTTTCTTTTCCATAATGTAAATTACATGCACATTTGAAATTACACTATTCCAAACTTCCATTGCATTTCATTGTAATTTCACAAACCTTTCCATAACATAGATTTCATATTGAATAAACTCAAGTTTATCATTCATGATTACAACCTTCCATATAAATGGGTACAAGATACATACATGCGTAGCTCTTCTGAGCTTCATTTGGTGATAGATATCCAAGTTGGTCCTGATGTCACTGCATTGGTGCATGAAGCATCACTCAAGCACTTTTTCACCAACCATGGACTCAAATGTGGTCCCTTACGCATGTTCCACATATGGGAAGATGGCCCTACCCTTTGATGAAGAGATTGGTTGGTAAAACTCCATAAAAAATAGCCTTCTTGAGCTTAGTTTTGTGTCCTACATATCTAGAACTTGTAGACACTATAATCCTGAACTAGCGTGCATAAAAGGAACACAAGGAATTGATAGTACAACCAATGGAAAATTACACTACTTTGGCCAAAGTATTCTCACCCAATACTTTGAGTGATAGTCATCCTATTCACATACACTACCATAGCTTGGTTTGGATTATGACCATTCATATCCTATGCTTAGGTAATTTTCTTCCATAGGTAAGAAATGACATATTCCCTTTTCAAATCAAAGATACTTCTCTCAAGTATTCACATATACAAGCTATTCCCTTCACTGAACAATCTAATCCGAGGAATAACGTATTCCCTTCATTGGATAGTCTAATCCCATGAATAACTTTATATTCTAAAGTATAACTACATTAGCCTCATTTTATCATAGAATAAATACTCATAAATAACTGGCTCCATTCAAGAATACATCATGAAAATAAGTTTTTTTTCATCAAGAGTAAAATATCATTAATAAATTACCTCAATCGAAGAGCAATCATATCAGTAAATGATTTTATTCGAGAGTGTAATCTCCTTAATAAAAAGGGTTACTCAAAGAGTATAATCTTATCAACAATATAACTTCATATCAAGAGTACATGAAGCAACCAATCAAGTTACAACTCTAACTCTATAGGTAATCCTACCTATGGATCTAATAAAGAAGTAAATCCACAAACTCAAGTGATCAACTTAATCACATAGGTGAGTCTTAACCTTGGTGTATCCTAATTCCAAGATAAAGTCAAAAATCATCAATCAATCCCATCATATAGGTTAATCTAAACCTATGTGTTCCAAAAAAAGATCAAATGAACAACCCAACCAAGTAGGTTATTCTCAACCTATTGGTTCCAATGGGTAGTCAAGTAAATATTACAATCTAGTAGGTAATTCTTAACCTAGGGTTTCAATCATTAATCAAATATACTTCTCAACCCAAATAGGTTACTCTCAACCTAGGCTTTGATTTGAAATTAATGATCAAATTATCATTCAAGTATAGATTAGCAATATGACGTCTCATCCTATCATATCTTTCATACTATCACTATTGATATATTGCTAAACCTTATCATTCCTAAGGTTTCCTAGCATTATAAGTTAACAGTGTCAAGTCACTTCATGACATTGATACATTTCACATTATACATATAGTGCAAACTATCTATGTATAGAAACACCATATGTATTCCCATATAGGGTATATAGGAGTACTAAATAAAATCATTAAGCTATTCACACTTTCATCAATCCTAGTATATAATACTATTGATAACATTCACTCCTTAATATGGAGTATGTACAACACTCATAAGGAATTCATAACAACCAATTTTTTTTCTTTCCAATAAGCGAATAGATCATTACTCTATTTCAAGCAATCTAATGCATTTCCAAATAAACATACAAGACATTCAATCTTTCAAAAGATAGATAAAACCTAAAGAGAGTAGAATCTTATGCCTCTTAGTCACTTTAATCCAACTGACTCACTGGTTCTTAAGCTTGCCCCCCTCTTAAAATCAGCTTAACAACAAATCCTCCTCAATTCCTCTCACTAATGTTTCCTCACAAAGTACCTCTCAGCAAAATATGAACCTCCCAAACAAAATGCAGTAGAATGGAGAAGCATAATAATGCATAGTAGAAGTGTATCTAAATGAGGTAAGAGTGACTCTATTTATACACAAAACCCAACAACCACAAGCTAGAAACTAGGCTAGCAAATTGACACTTCTTAGCTCAACTTAATTGAAACAGTTTGACAATCAAAAGGTGGAAAATTCCTATCTCAATACTTATCCAAATAGAACAATAGGCCGACTCTTTCCTTGCCAACAACATGTTGACTGATTCATATATTTACACATGTTCTATTCTGGAAATCGACTTATAGGTTTAAAAGACTTTTATTGAATCAATGAGTTCATAATATAGCGCCAACAATTCACTATATTCCCTATCATTTTAAAGCTTGTTTTATAGAGGAATAAGTCAATACTCTTATTGGCTGCATTTTACTTAGTTGACTTGGTCATTGGTAAAGCATTTAAATGAGTAGACTTCCCTTTAAATAGCACTACTTTATTCATTTACACTGCATGTTGCTTTTGCTAAGTCTTTGACTTGTTCTTTATGTGTTGTGTATGATTCCAAACCAATCATCTACTTTAAAGGAAACACTTACACTTGTTTTGCATCAATGATATTGTTGTTTTCTTAATGCATGATATGCATGCAAAAATTATAGCATGATGTTGGCTCTTATATGAGCCATGTTTTACCTTTAAACATTTCAAATGTTTATATATGAAGGCTAAGCGTCTAATACTCTTAACATTGATATGCTATGTCAATAACATTGTGCTATAAAAATGATGCGCTCAAACATATATAATGCACTTATGAAAGTATTTTATGCGTTGGTCAACAATTTCATTTAGAATATGAAACATTATATGCATGTTATGCACTATGTATAAAGAATACATCGCTTTAATAATAACATTTAATATACACACATATATATACTATATATATATATATATATATACAAACATATATAATATAGATTAACTTGCAAATGCATCATTCGATTATCGAATGCACATACTCACATTCACATTTTCCACACAATAATAATAATGATGTAATGGTGTGTGTGTGTGTCTATATATATATGTATGTATGTATGTATATATATATCAAATATCAACCATTACTTAAACACATATGTTTTAATACATTTATTCCATGTGAACAAGCATGTAACCAAACATCCCATTCCATTCTTCAAACCCTCATATATGCAACCTATAAGAGATGCTCTCGCAAGCCAACCCCAAAATGACCAAAAATCCAACCTTAGACAACCACCCATGTTCTTGCTTTTATAAACACAAGCTTTCATAAAACTACCAAGTGGTATTAAATAAAACCATGTCATTAATACCATGAGCTAACAAAATGATTAACCGCCACATTTACTTTTTGGTACTAAATTTTATCAATATTAAATAATTATCCAATATGCAATCATACATTAAATATTTATCACAATATTACATACAACACATAAATTAACCCCAATAAAGCTAACCCATATTATGCACACATCCTTAGATCCCCTAGGTACACCACAAATAATATTAAATTAAAAATTTTATTATAAGATTTTTGGTGGGGACCTTGTCTTATCTACTCGTGATTTCTTCAAATCTGGTAAGATTCTCAAACAACTAAACCACACCTTTATAACCTTAATTCCCAAGATTTTTGATCCCTAATCTATGACTGAGTTTAGACCCATTAGACTCTGCAATACCTTTTATAAAATCCTCTCTAAAATCTTGGTGAACCATATCAAACCCCTCCTGGATAAATTAATCAACCCTACTCAAAAAGGGTTTGTGCCTGGTTGTCATATCCTGGATGCTACTATAACCACCCATGAATTACTCCATTCCATAGATAGATGCAATAATGCTAGTATGGACCTTAAATTAGATATTTCAAAATCTTATGATAAGGTGATTTAGTACTTTATCCCTAAAGTCTTAGCTAAGTTTGGGTTTGACCAATCTATAGTCAAAATCATAATGCAATGCATAACTACGGTGAAGTACGTTGTTCTGGTTAATGGGACTCCTTTTGGTTTGTTTAATGTTGGGAGAGGTATCAAATAGGGAGATCCCCTTTCACCCTATTTGTTTATCATGATTGTGGATGTCTTAAGCAAGAACTTTTTTAATCTATTGTTGGAAGGGTCTATTAAGGAAATTAATGTTGCCTCTTCTTTCGATCCTATTATTATCCAACAATTTGTGGATGATACCTTCCTATTTGGGAAAGCCTCTGTGATTAAAGCCAGGAAATGGAAAAATTGTCTCAACAAATATGCTACTTGCTCTGGGCAGTGTATTAACTATAATAAAAGTATGATTTATTTCTTCAATAGCACTCCTAAGTTGCAACCTCGGGTGATTGTTGTTTTGGGTTGTATGAGTGGGTTCCTTCCTTCGGTATATCTTGGTTTATCCTTTACTATCAAGGAAGTCACTCCTAACTTCTGGAATTTGGTCCTTGAAAGGATCAAAAAGAAGTTGGCTGGATGGAAAGGTTCCATCCTTAGTCATGTTGGAAAATTGCAACTCCTATCTACTACTCTTCAAGGTATTCTTGTTTACTTCCTTTCCATTTTCAAGATCCCCAGATATATTGTTGAGAAGTTTGAGAAAATACAAAGGAATTTCCTTTGGTTGGGGACTAAGGAAAAAAAGAAATTTGCATTGGTTAAATGGGACAAAATTTGTCACCCTAAACATTGTGGTGGGCTTGGGATAAGGAATATCTCTAGTACCAATAAGGCTTTGATGGCCAAAGTGGGCTGGGACCAACTAAGGAATAGGAAATATTGGTGCAAGATTATGAATGCTAAGTATCTTCAAAATAGACCTTTGATTAACTGTCTCTCTGGCGTTCATCCTTTGGGTTCCTTAGCCTGGAAGAACATTTGCAGTTTGTAGGGTTTGCTTAGGACTAGGATGAAATGGAAGATTGAAAATGGTAATAGTATCATATTCTAGGAGGACACTAGGTTACTTGACTCCCCTTTGGAACACTCTAAATTTAGGAATCTAATGAGGCCAACACAATGTTTCTTTGGTGTTTACATTAGAGATTACCTCCTTGGCCTACAAGGGGCTAGGAAGTGGAATGATCTGGTTCTTTGCTGCCCTTTATCCCTTGAGCAGAGCATCCTTGCCAAGTCCCTACAAGAGCTACTCTCCCTTACTAGATTATCATCAACCAACATGGTGGATGAATTCTTCTGGACTCATGACAAGCAGGGTGATCTTTCAGTGAAAACGGCTTACAATCTATTGATGGACCAACGTGTGGTCCTTGATCTTTGGAAGCGGGTTTGGAACAAAAACGTGATCCTAAAAGTAAACTTCTTATGGTGGATTTCCTACCATAACAATATTATTACATAGGACAATTTGAGGAAAAGGGGATTCCAGATCCCCAATAGGTGCTTGTTATGCAAGTGCAATGAAGAATATGTGGACCACTTGCTGCCACATTGTCTATTTTCTATTGGTGTGTGGGAGATGGATTTATAACATCTAGGAATTCAGTGGACTATGTGTAAGGAAATTATATCCTTTATATTGAGCTAGTTTGGACTCTTCATTCACCCCTTACCCTGTGATATCTGGAACCAAGTCCCCCACATTATCTGCTAGTGCTTGTGAAAAGAGAGGAACAATAGGATTTTTAGGAATATAGAGATGAGTCTGAAGGAGGTTTTTGGTATAGGATCTCAACTCATCGCAGAAAAAAATTTGCTTTTTAAAGGGAAAATCCTGGATAAAGGTCCAATTGAGAGGGAAATTATTATGGCCAATGCTTGGCATAAAAACCTTGATGCCAATTCCTATGAAAACTCTAGATCCCTGGCTAGAAGGGACACTATTTGGAAACCTTCGGACCATGATTGGTATAAAATTAATTTTGATGGGGCAGCCAAACGCAACTTGGATAGAGCTAGCATAGGAGGTGTTATCAAAGACTGCAGGGGTAATTTCATGGTTGGTTACTCAGGGGGGACTGGCATCCAATCTTCTATGATTGTGGAAGCTAGAGCACTGCTAAAGGGCATCCAGTAAGTTGTTACTATGGGGATTGAGAACCTTCATATATAAGGTGATTCTAAGTCTATCACTGATGTTGTTAACTTTGGTAGATTACTGGGGTGGAGTACTAAAGACATTTTATTAGACATAAAAAAATTTGTGTCTAAGTTGAATTTGAATATTGCTACCTACATTTACCGGGAGGGTAATCAAGTGGTTGATGCCTTAGCTAATTTTGGAACCCATTAGAAAGTCTCTAAGTGTTGGCATAATCTAGGAAACCTACCACTAGGTATTCAAGGTTTAATCCTTAAGGAGCAAGGCCCTTATTTGACCCATGGTAATAACTAATTATGAGATTTTATGGGCCTTATGGGGGGTCCACATTATTGTCTTATGGGCTATGTCAGGTGTGAATGTTGAGGTGTCTTACAAGTGCCAAAATTTGAATTATGGGGTGGAGTCCATTTTAAAAAAATCCATCATGAGGAATTATGGAGAGTACTTTATGATTAAGGCTAAGCTGGGTCATGCCTTATGTAATCTCCTTTTGGGGTTTGTGCTAAGCTCTCATATATCCTTGAAGATTTCTAATTTTAATATTGATGTGAAAAATATTTACAAGGTGAAGGTTTTGATTGGTTCTACCTTTTTCGCTATTTTGCCTCCTTTACTAAAGGGTAGGATCTTAGGTTTATCTAAATTTGGCCCCACAACCATCTTACATTAGTACTTGTGCAAAAACAACATGGAAGGAAAACCTTCCATTCCCATCATGTATTGCTTAATTACCTAGCCACAAGTGCTTGAAGATTTTCATTAATGAGATTTCCAAGATTTCCTTTAGGGATTTAACTCCCCATGCATGTGTTTTGTACATAGCTTTGATTGCCCAAGGCTGCATTGTTTGGCTTAAAGTCTTAAGTGTGCAAATGACCTATCACTTAACCAATTACTCTAACCTTTTTCTCTCACAAGTTTCTGGTTCTTTCGTGTGCAGAGTGGCAACATGGGTGGCGATAGGGTGAGAACAAAGCCTAACAATTTTGGTGAATTTCACAAGGATCCATTGGTGTGGCACAATTGCGTTGAAGGCAGGCTTGCACCTCTGATGGAAAGTTTGGTGGGTCACAACCCTAGTTTATCTACGTAGTTTGTGAATTCTTGGAAAGATAAAAGGGTTACCATGGGTGGTATTTCCTTCAAAGTGAATGAGGAGGTGATTGTGCAAGCGACGGGGCTATTGTGTACTTGTAAGAAGTACCCAAAGAATACAAAGGCCCAAGATAACAAAATTATGAATGCTTTCTTTGTGGGTATTGAGAAAATAGTTTGTAACTAGTCGGGGTTTGAAAGAGAAGCTCTCCCATAGCCTTGGGACTAGGTCTACCTTTCCCTCATGAAGTACGTGACCCTTGAAGGTAGATACAAAACCTATTATTTTTGTCACTTCCCTCTTTTAAATCACCTTTGACACAAAAATTTGTTAAGCTTTCCTTTTTTCTTACTTAAGGACTTAGAAAGCTCTGTTGAGAAATGCTTTGAGGTTGTTTGCCAAAACCTGGAGGATACTCCTCCCCTGTCACTCCACCAAGGCCTCATTTTAAGGTTCTACTACTTCCATCTTGCGTTATGCCTACCCAAACCCATTTTTGTTGTTTGTGTTGAGGAAATTGAATGCCCTATTGTGGCCAATATCTCCTCGGGTGAGTCCAAAGGTCCCATAAAAAAACCCCTCTAGTTATCATTGAAATTCATAAGCCTAAACCATCTGCCAAGAAGTTTAAGGGGAGTGTAGGGATTTCCCAGTCTAGTGTTGCAGCTAGTCTCTGTGAGCTTCAGTTGGCCCCTACCAATTCTATCAGCAAACCTACCTCTAAAAAGAAAGTCAAGGATGAGGGAAAGGGTTTGATGGAGCCTCTGGTCATGGAAAATAGAGGAAAGAATGTTGTGGGTAAGGACTCCAAGGGGGACACTGTGGTTGCTGCTATGATGGAGACTGGTGGAAAAAACCCCATCATCAAGAGGTCTAGTAGGCTAGCTAAAAATAACAAGAAAGTGCAAGTTAATGACATGGAAACGGATGATTAATGTAGCTTTAAAACAAGTAAACCTATGAGATTGTAGATCAATTAAGTGTTCTTTGTCACAATTATTTGTGGATGATTAATCTGATTATATCAATTTTACCAATAGTAGAAAGAGATAGAAGATTGTAGAAGAATGAGACAAGAAGATAGAAGTGACACAACATATACGTGGAGAAACCTTTTTAGGAAAAAACTCCACCACTAGAATCAATAGTGCTTGTATTATTTAACCTTAGAACAAGATTACAATAATTTTGTATCAATCCTTGATTGGTATGCTTCCTTTGCCTTCAACAATCTTTCTTCACAACCTACAAATAAACTCTGATAGAACTTTCTTCAACTTGTTGCAATTAAATAGATAATTATAAACATTGTAAACTCCAAAGAGTTGAAAATTACAAGAGGATGAAGCTCCTCACAAATATCTACACCTTGATTGGGCAAGTAGAGTTCCTTCATGAAATCCAAAGTCAAACCAAGTCCTTCCACAATTTAGGCGCCCCAAACTGAAGACTTAACTGATCATTGGTTATGAAGATATCTTGCAAGCATCACCTCAAATTTGGCATCTAAGAATGGGCCCACTTAACTGAACCTTGTAAATATCTTCGCATGCAAAAGGTGTTAACTGAAAGATGCCAACTTGGGCGCCCAAGGTGGGTCCAAGTCAATCTGAGTTAATTGAAACATATCTCTCCATCAATTCATGCAAACATCATTCATGATTGATCATCCCCACTTAACTAAAAGTATCAACCTATTATCTATCATGCAACTGAAGTCATTAGTCATGCAACTCAATTCAACTGAAGTCAACTACATGCAACTCAAACTAACTACATGCAACTAAAGATAACTTAACCATAATTGAAATGAACTTAACTAATACTGAACTAATAGTGCCACTCCACACATTGTAATTATCAATCCCTATTTTGTAGGAACTAGACATGCATTACATAAGAGTTATCAATCCACCAAATAGTTAACTGAAACAAGGTAGGTTCCACCTTCTATGTGGGTGTCCCATGTGCTCCTATTTTTTAGGATCTCTTATTCGGCATCCCCACATGTTCCTATCATTTAGGAATAATTACAAATTTCAATTTACATGTTCATTTCATTTGAATTTAATATCTTTCTAATCCTAGTGTTGGGGAACACTTTCCAAGGACTTAGGAGATACATGAAATATGTTTAGGATTGCAATTAAATGGCATCCTATTCCCAATATTCTCCCACTTGACATTATACATTGCAATTATTCTAAACAAGGAATCATTAATTATAAATCAAGTACAGGATTCAAGGCCAATAGCCTTCCTGCACCAAGAGAACTTATTTGTAGGAACTGGTTTTGTAAGATAATCTGCAACATTGATCAAAGTGTAGACTTTCTCAATCAATACCTTCCCACTCTCAATCATTTCTCACACAAAGTGGTATTGGACATCAACATGCTCAGTACGAGCATGATACCTAGGATTTTTGGCTAAACAAATAGCACTATGACTATCACATTCAAGTTTAATTTGCTTGCAATTAAAACCAATACCTTTCCCAAGTATTTGTAACCAAACTTCCTATTTAGAGGCATGTGTGGCTGCCATGTACTCTGCTTATGTGGTGGAAAAAGAAACCGTAGGCTCACTACTATATTTGACTCCAATTTCCGACAAAAGTTTATTGGATTATCGACAAACTTTTGTCAGAATACTGACGAAACACCCAAATAATTTTCGTCACTAGTTTTTCATCGCTTTCTAAACCAACTTTTAAATGTCGAAACAATGACCCAGATTCATTGGTCGTCGCCATGAAAAATGGATCTAGTGTTCATCGGAATATCAACAAAAACTTTGTCTATCTACCAACGAAAAATAACCAATACACAATTGGCATGCCTCTTCCAAAGCGTCGAAACAACACCAGAAGTTTGTCACAATTTCGACGATATGGGAAAGTCATTAAGATGAAAATTTCATCACAACTAGAGCAACTTCGTCAGACCTTTTAGGTGGTTCATCGGTTACTTTCATCAAAATTTCAACGAAACAATGCAATTTTTAAAAAAATATATATATATTCATTCAAATGTAGGCATTCTTTCCTTTGCCAATGTTGCTTAATTGAATTATATAACATAATTGTATTTAATCACATAATCTTAAGGTGCTCAATATTTTAATCTATCAATTAGTTGTATCAAGGAATGAATTTCCAACAAGAGAATGAATGACACATGGAGTGGATGACATACTTGAAGTATTGCATCTATAGATCAAGCACAAAGATGAAATACAATAAGGTAGTGGATTTCTTTCGCCAATTATCAAATCACACACTTGTCATAGTGCTAGACTTGCACAATAAAAACTTCTCTAATTAGGACCTTTGCATGCTAGATTGAGACTTTAAATAGACCTACACCATGTTTTCCCAAAGTAAATAGGTGAGTGAGTTCCATTTGGTTGGCAATATTCTTATCAAGCTTAGACATATTTGTGTTCTAGAGAACACACCTCAACAAAGACTCATCACAATGGTGTACTATGCTAAAACAATTGCACATTTATGGATTACCAAGATACAAACAATGGAGATACATCAACATTTCTATTTGCCTCATATGCATGTAGACATTGAGCACCATATCAAGTCCTTTGTTCCCTGTCATATCACAAATCCCACAAATAGGAAGTTGAGGATTCAAACCTCTACTAGTATTGCAAATTCCTTGAGAATCTATTAGTATTTATTTTATGAGTAGATTCCCTATGAAAAAAATACCAAAATGAATATACTTATTATAGTTGTCAGGTTTTCAAAAAATGTCATTATGGTTACTTGCAAGAAAAACATCACTACACAAGATACCATGCCCTCTTCCTCATTTACGTTTGGATTCATTTCCAACTATCAACATTCATTATTTTTTAGTACACACATTTTGCTAATCCTTGTGTGAGAATTCAGATACACAACTAGAGCAATCCACAACATATCATCCATCAACAAACAATTAGATAATGGTATTCAACTAGAATTTCTTAGATTAAGTGGGCATCTATTGTTGTAAGCATCCACATACTTGAGATGGAAATATACATATACATATACATATGATCTCTAACCTGGAAACTTATATTCCTGGCTGACAACATGAGTAGTGCTTGTGGCCTTGGCTGCCATAGCCAAGCCCCCAAGCAAGAGAATTGTGGCAAAGAAAGTTAGGGGCACAAGTTGCATTGCCTCAATGCAGTGCTATGTTCCACTTCTACTTAGAAATCTATTTCCCATTGCAGGTTTCAGAGCTCATTAGATTTCAATAATTTGTGTTGTTAATACCTTGTATGAGTTGTTTTTCTTTGGCTAATGACTTGGGCTCCTTATCTTTGCAAAGTAGCCTTTCTTTGGCGGCCTTGGAATTTCAACTTCTTGCTTGCCACCAAAATATCCCAAACCTGCATATCGGGACCTTTTCTCAACATCTATGGGAATTTCCATGCCTTGAATATTCTTTGCAAAATCCTTGCCATTATAATCCATTTGGAGCATCAACTTAGAGCCAATTACTTTAGTGTATTTGAGCCAAAGAATCTATTCATTTCTTGAATGGAAATAAGAGCATGTGTTGGGTGGTTACTTTGCACACCTCAATGGGTTTGGGAGAGGCTAATCTCCTTGGTAAGACTCTTTGTTACTCTTCTTTGTTCCACCATATTCTTGGAGCTTGTTCAATTTCTCTTATTTTACTTGCAACTTAGTGATTCCATGAGGAAATATCCATGGCTTAACAATCCAAAATTCAACTCGTGATTCTTCATCACTAAGTGATGTAACATTTGGTTCAAATCTAATCTTGAAATTTTGACAGGCACCTGCTTTGATACCAGTCTGATCTTGAAACTGCTTGGATGTTTCACAAATCAAAATACCCACTTTGGAGTTACTTAATTTACAAGTTGTTCACCACAAATTCCATGCTACTTTGGAAAAATTCAAGGCTGCAAATAAGATACACCTAAATATGTAATGTTGGTTTCTTACACCATACAATCATTATGCAATGTAAACATGCTCACTTTAATCCTACTTAAGTTTCCATATTTGGCTCATATTTAACCCATGCTTTTGCATACATGTGAATGCTTAACCAATACTCAAAATTCAAAACCATCATGTAACAAAGAGTGAGGTTAATTTCAAGCTGAAAAAATTATATACTGTCAAAATGAGCTGCTCTAATCCCACCAATTCACATCCTAGAAGACATAGTAGCAAGAATCTTTCTCGGCAATAAATTGGCAGACCAAAAGATAAAGATTTCTTCTATTAATGAGGAACCCAAAAAATTTAGAAAAATTTAGAAATCAAGAGAAAATACAGTTGTTTTTCATATTTAAGGGCAATCTAATTGCATAAAGATAGAGTGAAGGGAATTGAGAATTTATCCCCATGAATTCTGGAATATGTTTTTTTCATTAATTTCAGATCGCTGGATTTTTAGATTAATTTTTGAGGATCTATTAAGGTCCCCAGCCCAGAGACAAAATAAGTAAACATTTGAAAACAAAACTAAAATGCTTTCTGAAACAATCCATAGAGGAGCAAGCAGGTTGAAAGCAAGATACTAAATTGTAAAACAGCATAGCACATGTTGCACCAAACTGCTAAGACAGACTAAA
>VDFB02069490.1:0-27731 GCA_007258455.2 Sequoia sempervirens
AATTATAAATTTACCTTTTTTGTCCTCAATGTGCCCATAATTTCCTTGAAGTTTCCCATCAGAAAATCAATTTTCTTATGGTGGGGATTGAACTCCAACAGTGGATCATATTTTGGATCTATTTTGTGCACAACATCTAGTATCTTACCATAAGCTATCCATTTCTCCTTGTTCAACTCCTGTCTATTCAAATCAAATTCATTTCTAATCAAGCCTTCAGGGAAATTGAACTCATGCACAAATTTTCCAGCTTTTATTCTTTGTTTGAAAAGAGCAAAGAAACCCTTAGGATCATGCTGCCGCTTTGTTCCACAATTCAAATGGTAATCATGAAAGAAATTATCAAAATGCATCCACCCTCCCTTTGAAAATATAAAATCAGACACCACTATATAATCTAGGAAAATGGTTCCCTTACCCTTTCCAGTGAGGTTGTCCTCATGAATACAACCTATCTACCACATAACTTCTACAAATCCCACTCTTGGTGGCACATTGTATGGCAGTATATGAAGGGCTCCCTGAAAACCATATACTCTCAAGATAGTGTTGACTGGGTATGGGATAATGTCACCCCAGTTATGGTAAACCTTCAATTCTGGCTTCCTCTACTTTTGCCTGAGGAAATCACGTAATTCCTCAGGTATCCTAGGTATATTCACCATTAATCTAGCCCTTAATCTGAAAGAAAAATAATTATCAAAATGCACATAACTAGTGCTTTCCTTATTACAAGATAATTTTGTAGCCCATATCTATACTGGCAATCTTTCTCCATCAACTGATTGCCTTAATTTCATCCTCTCTGAGAAAAAGTTAGCATTCTTAAACAAAAACATATGCATTAGCATAGAATACCAAAATAATTGAGTGCCGGTATCATTGTTTTGTAGCTTTAACAACCCTTCATGCATCCACTCAGCCAAGAAAGAGGTGAAGCCATAGATCACAGAGAAGTTAGGGTGTTGTATTTGCACCCCCATGAACATATAAGCAATGGGCATTACCGTACCAGGACTGAAACCCAAAATCTGACATAAAGAATAGAAAGTGGCCATAATTTTTTTGCAAAACAATTTAATTTGAAAGGTTCCTAGTCACTAGGGTTGATATAAAATTTTGAACCTCCTGCCTTAGCTAGATGAGGTGGAAGCAACCTTGCTCTAAACAAAGATTTCAGCTTTGCATACTCCTACTTCATTTCCTCAAGGTTGATAGGAACCAAGTCTTTGCTTGTCTAGTCAAGCTTCACAAAACATTAATCCCTTCATAATGCCTCATGAATATTTCCATCATTATCCCCTCGATTATCCGTGGTAACAATAAGCATCTTGGCAGCCACTACCCTGCCAGCCCATACATCAGGAATGCATTTTGGGTTCTAAACTGCTTCCTGCATCCAACGGCTGGCAAGAGGTACCCTTGTTCCACCATTAACGAAAGGAATTTTAAGCCAGTGAGGGGAACCCTAGCATCAACAATGTTGGAGCAATTATACACTAACCCTTCCCCAGGATTTCCCATCGCATTAGGACCAATCCCTTCCTCCTATAATTCATTGACAAGGGAAATTGATCTAGGAAATCATCATACAGGTTTCGTTTCAAATATTCAGTCTAGCCAAAATGTTGCTTGGGTGGTGCCATCTCAGACAAACTAGGGCTTCTTTACAACATTATAATTTAGATAGCTAGGACTAACCAGAGATAGAAAATTACAGGAGAAACACTGCAATTTCTCACAACTATAATTAAACTATAACCCTAATACATTCATCAACAAGCTCACAGCACATCTAGCTAATCCTTTCCCAAATTCAAATGTAAAATGACCAAGAGGCACAAAAAATACTCACGGCTCTGTTCGCAGAACTCCCAAATTTTGGCTACAGAAACTCTCAATTCTACCTTCGGCTCTGAAACTACTCTGTGAAATAGTTGAATGCTTTGTGATACAGACCAAGCAGGAAAATTGATTTTGTTGTTGATCAAATCATGCCAGCAAGTGTCTCATCCACCATTAAAGCTCAATTTTGTACTGCATGAACGACTCCAACCATATTTGATGTAGATTTAAATTTGAGTCATTGATTCTTCAACTTGATCAAATCATCGATGACCACCTTTAAAACAAGATGACACAATTGGAAACACAGCGATAAGGGTCCCACCTTACCATACACTATGAAGGAAGTCCATGTGGCGGTTGCCCATGATATCGCAATCCTAAAAATACTGATCGCGCGATGGCGGGCAACTGGTGATCCTGAGCATCAATGATCTCATTCCTTTAACACAATTTCCAGCCATGTTGTTAACCTTCAAGAAGCTTTTCTAGTGAGATTATAACATTTCCGTCGATTTAGAACATGTGTGTCTCGAGAACACTTTAGTGATCCGCCCCTTAATACATGTAAAGTTGGCTAGTGTTTCCTTTACTCTTTAAGCTTCATTGGATGAGACACTTTGTGCCCGCTCGTGATTTCGCAATCAACCCAAGTACCATCGCGGGGTGGCAGGGAACGACTTAGATCAAATGGCAGTTGGTTAGCGATAGCACACATTTGATCCCCCGGATAGGACACGTGGTGACCGCCTGTGATTTCGCGATCCTTCAATTTTCGATCACAGGATGGCAGGCACTGTTGATATCTGCAGGAAATAGATCAACAACAACAATAAATCAACCCTTGCAAAATAAAACATTCATTAAAAGGAGAAGTGGGAATTACTAGGCGGATGACAAATGACAACATAAGTTGTTTTCTAAAAGATGAAACACGAGGCCAACTGAGACTTAGGAAATAAAACCCTGTGAAGGAAATAAAGTATTAAAATCAAAGTTGGGTTTTAATTTTAATTCGGTGACATAAGCCTAAGCCATTAACCCTAGTGGTCATGTCACCGATGGCTTAGCCAAAGCCTTTCATTAAATACTAACCGTGTAATGTGTAGGTTGTTTAGATTCGAAGATATGGTAGAAGATCTCGATTGTACCCCGCCAACTCACAGACCTAAGGTGTCACCCTGTTATTTGCCGCGAGGTCAACAAAAGGCAGATGTGTGTCCTATATGGAATGTGGGGCTCAATCTCCACTATTGAGATCATAACCCATAGTTTTAGATCGACAACCAAGATCAAAAGCTAATGTAAATCTCTGTCATTCCCTGCTAGCTTGCAGGATGAAGATGAAGGTTGGTTAAAAGTTGCGAGGTCAACGAGATTGTGATGCGTAGCTCCAACTATTCAGTTTGCAAAGTGCATAGGACTTGTCGACATGGTAGTTGGTTTCTGAGATGGATTAATGTTATTGGTCATGAGGAAGGTGAACGATGCTTCGTTGGATGTCAAATTGAGTTAGCCCGAGATAAACCATTTGATCTACCAACTCTTCAGGAGATCAGTGGGTAGCATTCAAAGTTGGAAAATGGCACATGGTGGTCATTTTATTGTACAACTGGTGAAGCATCAATGAATTATTCCCTTCTTGTGTAGTCACTTCGATCTCATTCTGTGTGAAGACATTGTTGTTGGCAATCATGCAGGGTGATCTTTGGATTCTCATGCAGCTCTAGTTAAACGGTGACAGTACATACGCCGCCAAATTGCCATGTTTGCACATGCATTTTTACTAAGCATTGATGAAGGTTGCCATTACCTTGCACAATAAATACAAGAGGAATTAACTCCTAATAGTGTCATTCTTGTAGTAGTTAGAGCACTTTGTGGGTTGAGTCTAATCAAGTTTGAGTGCTTGTCTGAGAAGATAAAATGAGTAAGTCAGTAAGGACGTCTGTTCATTTGAGCTCACAAAAGATCGGTCCTGCTATTCAGGAAGGTACTTTGGTTGACAAGCCTAGGCTTGTGCCCACTAGATGCAGTAGAAGGTTGCAATTCCAGGACGTTGTTGCTCAACTGGTAGATGACAAAGGAAAGCAGTTGGTGTGCTCTATTACTAGTGTCGATAGGAAAATAAGGTATGGGTATGGCTCCTTTGGATGCCAACACTCGCCCATTGACCTTACAAGCAACACTTCTAATGATGTAACCAAGACCGACTCTGACTATTGTCGGTATTTACCTCTCTTCAATCACGGTCTATTCTTTGATGACAAAGTGATAGTTGTGGTGCCACTGGCTGTTAAAACCCCAAGCAACCATTGAACCTACGCATAGGACAAGAAAAGACGCAGGCTGAGTCTACCACATTGGGCAACAACAACTAGAAGGAAGCGGTATAATCGGGTCCAAGCGTGCCGGGTGGGCAAGGTGGGTGGCGTAAATAAAAGTTGTTAGTGCCTTCATGGCAATTTGGCTTCATTTTTTGGCGTGATAGCTATGGTATAGACGACATACCCAGCTCCCTTTAGCTTTCCTGTTCACACCATAGTTGCAGACTCAACATGTGGGAAGTTTTGAAATGAAAGTCAAATGCAATGGATATTTTGTTCAAATGAAAATTTGTGGTGAAATTACATTTGAGCCCGAAGCTTATTGCTCCCTTGTCATATAAAAGGGAATTCAAGGCTCATTTGTAGGGAGAGAACTGATGAAAAGCTCTAGCTAGGTTTTGAGTTGAATATATGGGTAGAAAGATATATGCCCTCTGATGAGGAAGTGATATCTGTGGTGCCATTGACTGTTAAAGCCCCAAGCGGACGGAATAGAATAGATAGCCTGTTTTGAGTTTTGGATGAATATATGCAAGGTTTACCAATAAGGTTTACTAGAGTTGGCAAGGTCTCGATCCTATATTTGTGAGATACTAGGGTTAGAAACAAATAGGGTTTAGGTTAGGGTTGGGGTTCAATTAGGGCTAGAGCTTAATTAGGGTTAGATTTCAATCAGGGCTAGAGTTTAATTAGGGTTAGGGTTAAGGTTAGGGTTTGGGCTAAATCAGGGTTAAGATTTAATTAGCCACTAATAGGAACAATAAGAAAGTAGATAAATGTGAAAATAAATACTAATCTCTAAGAGTTTTGTGCTAAGAATTACATACACATCTCATAAATTTCAATAGAGACATGAGACACATTTATAGAAATAAAGGAAATAAATAGCTATTTAGATAGTTATTAATCTACAAAAGATTAGGACCTACTTCAAGAGATTAATAAAAATAAGTTTTATTTATAATTTTATAATTTTATAATTTTGAAATTATCATAGATGTAAAGTAAAGATAAAATATTTTTCAACAAAACAAATAAAAATGACAAACAAATAATGTGATTAATCAAGAATAACATGATATTGCGAAAAATATAATAAATAAAAGAATATGCATAATTGTACAAAAGCCATCAAAAGTCTAAATATACCTATCTTTATAAAAAAAAAAATCTTTAAAATAACTAAAAATTATTAAAACTTATTAAGCTCCATGAAAAAACACTTTCTTCCATATAAATAGTAAACAACATGATACTTATAGAAAACAAATTATGTAGGATATCAAAAATTGTTAAAAAGATAAGATAGAACTATAAATGAAATTAATCATATTAATTCTTATAGAGTTAAAGAGCACCATGGATCTTAAATATACATATATAATAATCTTTAAATCTTTTATTTAAATATATATATATATATATATATATATATATATATATATATATATATATATATATATATATATATATATATATATATATTTTATAAACTTATACATTAAATTTTACATATTTAAGTTATACTCAAAATCTAAGATGTTCAATAATGATTATTTCAAATGTAATATTGATTAAAGATATATAATTTACTAAGTAAGGATTTAAATCAACAATGAACTTAGAAAATATTAAATCAATCAAAATTGTTTCTATTATCCAAAATACTATATAAGTAAATTATAAACTATTATAATATAATATTTAAATTTTCTATTTCAAATGTTAAATAATTCTAATGTTAAATTTTTATAATTAAAAACTTACCTTTTAATGATGTTAGTAAGTTTTTTAATTAAAATTAGTTTTTCAAGCATATTAACATACCTAGATATATTCACCAAAATCTATTATCTATTATTGATTATGTAATTTTGTATGTATAATATATTTAAAAATAAATAAAAATATATTTTTGAAAAATAATATATATTTAAAAAATTAAACAATATATTTTTTAAATTAGAAATATTTTGAATGTATTCAACTATCTAAATATGATTTTTTTTAATATACCAATAAAATCACTAATAAAAAATATTAAAGAGTTTATATATATTTGTTTAATATATTAAAAAAATATTTTATATTATAAATATTTTATAAATAATTTATAAAGTATTTTTTAAATATATTAAACAAAACATATATAAAAGTTTGACCGTTGTATGTGGGCTCAAAAATAAAAAATGTGAGGGTTATGAATTAGGTAATTTTCTGCATGGAAGGTAGGCTGCTGGCGATGGCAGGAGATGGGTCCTATCATTTTGACAGCTGACAGACCGTTAGAGGTAGGCAAGCCATGGATGGGCATACCATTTTGTATGCTGCGTAGCCTAGATGTACGAAGCGATGGGGCTTAAGTCATTTTAAAGCCTTCCCAAAAAGTAACGGCCAAATAGATCCCATCTAAGGTGTAAGATGAACACTAGGGTTTTACATGAAGACGAAGGTAAAATCCCATCCTTAGGCTTTTCCCAAACACCATAGATGACCAAAGACACAAGGAAAGATAAAATAGAACACAACGAACAAAACTTTGAAGTTCTATCACTACCCATAACACTAAACCCTAAACCATTAACACTTAATCCTTAAACCCCAAACCCTTAAACCCTCTACCCACTATCTCTCTCGAGTCTCTCCCTCCTAATCCCTCTCCCCCTATCTCTCTCCCCCCTCTCTATCTCTCTCTCTCTCTCTCTCTCTATCTCTCTCCCCTCTACCCTAAACCCTTAAACCCTTAACCCTTAAACTCTAATCCCTTAAACCCTCTACCCTCTATGTTTAACCCTCTACCCCTTATCTCTCTCCCACTCCCTCCCTCTTTCCCTCTCTCCCTCAAGTCTCACCCTCCTACCCCCTCTCCCTCTCTCAAGTCTCTCTCTCTCTCGCTCACTCACTCAGTCTTATCTCCCTCCCCTCTCCCCTTAACCCTCTACCTTCTACCCTTTACCCTTTACCCTCTACTCTCTATCTCTCTCCCACTTAGTCTTATCTCCCTCCCCTCCACCCTTAACCCTCTACCTTCTACCATTTACCCTTAACCCTTTACTCTTTATCTCTCTCCCACTCCCTTCCTCTCTCTCCCACTGAATCCCTCTATCTCTCTCCCCTCTACTCATAACCCTAAACCCTTAACCCTTAACCCTTAACACTAAACCCTTAAACCATCTACCCTCTACCCTTAACCTTGTCAACCTCCTACCCACTCTCCCTCTCTTAGGTCTCTCACTCACTCACTCACTCACTCACTCCCTATACCTCTCTTCTCTCTACCCTAAACCCTAAACCCTTAAACCCTCTACCCTCTACCCTTTACCCTCCCTTTATCTCTCTCTCTCTCTCTCAAGTCTCTCCCTCCTACCCCTTCTCCCTCTCTTAGGTCTTTCTGTCACTCACACACTCCCTCTATCTCTCTCCCTTGCACCCTTAACCCTAAACCATTAAACCATCTACCCGGTACCCTTAACCCTCCCTCACTCTCTATCCCACTCCCTCCCTCTCTCTCTCTCAAGTATCTTCACATCCTACCCCTCTCCCTCTCTTAGGTCTCTCTCTACCTACTCACTTATCTCTCTCCCCTTAACCCTAAACCCTAAACCCTAAACCCTTAACCCTAAACCTCTAATTCTCTACCCTTAACCCTCCCTTTTCCTTTTGTGATCTCTCTCCCCCACTCCTCCCTCTCTCTCTCTCAAGTCTCTCCCTCCTACTCCCCCATCCCTTAAAACCTAAAACCAAAACCCTTAACCCTTAAACCTCTACCCTCTTAACACCTTTTAACCTCCCTCCTTTTATCTCTCTCCCACTCCTCCTCCCCCTCTCTCTCTCTAAGTCTCTCCTCCTACCCCCATATCCCTAAACCCCTCAACCATAAACCCCTAAACTTTGACCTCTACCCTCAACACTCCCTCCCTCTCCCTTCCTCCTCACCTCTCTACCTCCCTCTTCTTCCCCATCCCTTCCCTCCTAATTTCCTCTATATATATCTCTCTCTCCCTTTCCCCCCCTTCTCTCTCATTTTCTCCCTCTCCATCCCTCTCTATCTCCTCCCTCTCCTCCCACCCTATCTCCCTCTCTCTCTCTCTCTCTCTCTCTCCCTTTCCCTATCTCTCCCTCTCTCTCTCTTGCCCACCCTCGACCTCCTAATTACTCTTGGGTATATGTGTGGAAAAATCGGATATCCTATTTATAACACTAAAATATTACATTTTAAAATGTTTTTCAAATTAGATATTAGACACGAATTGGATATCCAAAACAAATTTGTATATCCGATTTGTAGTACTTTGGCTTGGGCATTGCTATGGAGCAATGTACTGATAGTCAACCCAAAAAAAAGTCAACTCAGGATTTTTGCATTTTTTGGCGAGTTCAAAATGCTACTTTTTTCATGTTGCCACTTTTTGGCCAATCATGATCCTACACATACCCAGGTCTAAATCAGGTAGTTGTTATTGCTAAGGTGGATCACTCCTTTTTTTGAAGGCCATACACTTATGATTGGGTCAAGTGTTCTTTTCTTTAGAAAATTCCTATTGCATTTTTGATAGGTTAATTATGATTTGATTAGATGGGTTATGAAGTACTTATTTCAAAAAATTATCTTTATGAAAGAAGTATATTGGCATGAAATTAAATATGATTTGTATTCCAATGTAAAAAATACAAACAATGGAAACAATTCTTTCAACACAAACTATTATGTAGTAGTCAATTAAAATGAAAAAACTTACTCTATATTGGTTAGGATACACAACTAAGAAAATGATCTAAAGTTACTTATTTATCCTAGAGGAACTAAGTATATAGTATACAAAGAAAACCAACAAACCCACAACTACCCCTATTTTGAACTAGTTTAGTTTTCTCCCCTTCCTGATCTCGCTAATATTGTCTTATTATTTTAAAGAGAAGAAGGGTCATAACACAACTTTATTCAACCCAGTAAATAGCTTGGTTAATGAAACTTGACAAAAGCAACAAAACAATTGGTACATTTGTTATTTCATGTTGAATGAAGAGTGGTGACAATAATCTACTTATAGTTTAATAAAACACTATTTTTATAAGAAGTCTTGACATTAGAAAGATAAGTGTTACTTATAGTTTAATAAAACACTATTATAGTTTTACCAACATATACTAATGTATGCTTGCATGGCTTCTTAGTTAATATATGGGGAGAGAAAGAGAGATAGAGATATATGGGAAGAGATTGAGAGATGGAGATATACGGGAAGAGAAAGGAAGAGAGGTGGAGATAGAGAGTCGATGGATAGGGGGGATAGGGAGGGAGAGATGGTGTGAGATAGAGAGGGGGAGGTAGAGAGGGGGAGGGAGAGAAAGGGATATAGATAGAAAGAGATAGAGAGAGGAGTGAGGGGAGATAAAAAGAGAAATAAAGATAGAGATATAGAGTAGGATAGAAGGAGGGAGAGATAGAGTGAATGAGAGAGAAAGGGGGGAGGGAGAGATATCTCAATAGATAGAGGGGGGAAGAGGCAGGAGTGACATAGATAGTGGGAGATATAGAGATATAGAGAGCGATAGGGAGAGATATATCAATCACCCTCCCTATATCTCTATCTATTCATCCTTATCTCTTTATCTCTCTACCCCTCTCTATCTCTTTGTCTCCCTTTCTATTTGTATGCTTGTCATTATCTCCCTCTCTCTCTATATTTTCTTCTCTATATTTATCTTTGTCTCCTTAAGTGTGGAATGGGTACATTGAAGAGGTCTTAAAGGAGAATTATCATATCTTTAATCAAATGGCATGCTACCTTGAGCATAACTCCCCAAGGACACATGACATCCTTGGATTGTTGACATGAAACAACCAATCAAAATTTAGTTTCTCTATCTCATATTAATATATATTACTATTATATTAAATATATATTATATTAATTATATTTTGTATTATATAAAAAATATACTTATTATTAATTATTAATTATAATAATTTTATAAATATTTAATAATTTTGTTAAAGAATATAATATATCATTATAATAAGTTGAATAATTATATTATTTATTATGTAAAATATAGCTAATATATACTTTATTTTAGAATATTAAAACCAAGCTAAATGGCACCAAAATTTTGAACTTAATTAACATACTGTAAAACCTAATGAAACCAGGTTGTAGCTCGTCAAATTGGAGCAGTGAAAGGTCAATACTAGTGCTGAGGAAGATTTTGGAGTAGTGAAAACAAGGTCAATGCCAACACCAAGGAAGAGTTTGGAGTAGTGAAAACAAGGTCAATGCCAGCGTCGAGGAAGAGTTTGGAGTTAAAACAAGGTCAATACTAGCGTCGATGAAGAGTTTGGAGGAGTGAAAACAAGGAAAATATCAGCGTCGAGGAAGAGTTTGGAGGAGTGAAAAAAAGGTCAATACTAGTGCCGAGGAAGAGTTTGAGGGCACTCAGGGAAAATCGATGACCAAGGGGAAATGAGTACTGTAAGTTTGGCACCCCCATTCTCTTTAACCTTCAAATTTTCATGCCTAGTTTCCAAAGATCTTCTCGTACATTGGCACCCCCATTCTCGTAAAATGGTATAAGATAAGACAAAAAATAAAATAGCTTATACATAACATATCCACCTACAATCCCATTCAAGCATTTTAATTAATTCCTTGAATTAAACCTAAAACAAGAATCATACACACCACAACAATGAGATGAACAAAACAACCCTTGATCATTTTACTCAAAATTTAGATATGCTTGTACAATGGAGAGACATGAGTTTGAATTAATTGTAGGATGCATGAATAGGGAGTAGGATGAGAAATAAAGAAGGCATAGCTGCTGTCCTCAATAGTTTTGTGAAGAAAAGCATGTGAAATGAGAGGTTCAAGCCTAGGTTTCAACAAAACATGTATGTGAGATTTGATTTTATGAATTTTTATCCATGTCCAGACCTAATGGGTTGTTTCTGAACACTTAATATAAATGATATACATACACACACACATATATATGTATGTATGTATGTATATGTATTTTTAAATGTAAATGTAAATGCAATTATTGGATGCTCTCCTAGAATAATAAATGCAACATATCATTAAAGAAATCTATATCTATGTATATAAATGTGTATTTCTAAATGCAAAGAACATATAGTTTTGTAGTGCTATAGATACAACATATCCATAAATTAATGTAATTGAAATTCTAAAGTCTTCAACACATATAATATGAAATCGATCAAACTATTAAACTACATGAGAAATAAATGAAAACAGTAAATGCATATGTATGTGTATTTGTAAATGTAGGTGTAAAATAAATAAGAATAATGAAAATTATAAAATAATACAAGGAAAGTGTTGGTTTCTTTTTTACTACTAATGAATGAATGCAACTTAGATCAGTGCCATATATCCATTGCAGGAGTCGAATTTATAACCATTTAAAGGTTTATAACAGATGTAATAGATAACATGCAAGGTCCCTTACAATATTGCATTACAATTTCATCAATATGTATTCTAACCCAATACTACTTATCAAATCCTTATACAGAACATATCTGCCTATAATCCCATTCAAGAATTTTAATTAATTCCTTGAATTAAATCTAAAATAGAATTATACACACCACAACAGTGAGCTGAATGAAACAACCCTTAGTTATTTTATTCAAGGTTCAGATATGCACATACAATGGAGAGACATGAGCTTGAATTTATCATTTCAATTCAAATGCTAATACTGTTATGCAACATTAAATCCTTATGAACCCAAAACCTATTACAAAATGACCCAGAATCCTAAATTGCATATCTCTCTAAAACCATACGTCTTTACAATCTGCTCTGTAACTTTGCCTAGACTCAATCAAAATTATCTAACTCGCTCACCCGTACTTCTGGCCTTGAAATCCTTATTATAGAAAAATGAAGGAGCAAACAAGCTTCGGGCCAGAAAGTACACACATCATCTGCCGATTTGAGCACCTGATGATATTCCAAAAATCATTACAACTGCAACCATCCTAGACCATATTCTCGTTCATCATGATAGCTAAGGAAAGTTGATGCAATAACAAAAACCACAAGAAACCCATGCCGAGAATTCCATCAACATAAAATTGGAATCGTTGTAACCGCAACATCTGATTTGCCACCTATCGGTAGTCCACTCCTTTTACTCATCATCATTCAAATACTTAGCTACCCACTTCTGGTATTCTTCATTAGTAGACTAGTAAAAATTAATTACCTCATTTACCTTTGTACTATAAGGCATATACTTTACTGCTACCTTAATTGTATCTCTTTCAAAAGACTCCAAGAATGAGCTGGTACCAATAATCTTATCCATACAACTCACCAACAAATCATAATCTGAGTCATCACAAATTAATTTAATTTGGTTATTGATGACCTTATTTGCTTGATCCTGCCATTGTTGGAGTGTTCTGACTTTCCCCTGCTCATCAATTATACTAGGTAACAATGTGTTACCCCAATCATCGAAATTCTTCACCAATTCCTTAATATTCCTACTCAAATCATCTGGTAGGGTTTGAAAATCTTGTAATGATTTGACTAACACATGAGTAGGCTTCAATGATTGGGGCCTATTATTTATATCAAACCTTGAGGCTTTATTCATGATATCCAGATCATTTTCCCTAGGGATCCAGTTTTCAATTATTTGTACTACTACCTCCTGATCCCTATCAATGTTCTTTATTGCTTCCAACAGTAAAGAATATAAAGAATGTATAGATGGAAATTTATTATCTACCCTTTCATTTAAGTGCTCCAAAATAGTAGTAACAATCTCTTTTTCCTTTGAAAGAAAACCCTCCTCTCTTACCCTTAATGATGTTTGTAATTCATCAATTTTTTTGTAAGTTTCTTCTTCGTTGGATCAACAGAGCACTCTATTTCTTCATCATTTTTTTCTAGAGGAGGGGTGAGCAGGATTTTGAATGGGAGACCTGGTTGTGGAAACATTTGGAGAAGCAGGAGGAATTAACCCTATTGTGGGAGATAATGTATTGGTTCCTGGAGCATTTGATGTTTCCCCAACCTCTCTATACCCGAACCTTTCCACTTCAATTTGCAATTCAACATTCCTCTATTGCATTTTACTATATTCTTCAATCAGAATGTTATACTTCTCCACTAGGCTTTTCCTTTCAACCTCCTCCCTTTTAGCAGTTTTTTGGGTCAACTTGGCCACATTCATAGTTAAACTAGTGGCCTCGGTGGTTAAAGTATCTGAAGCTCTCTTTATTATTAATCCTCCTTTGAAATTTGGATTAATATCAACAATATTTGGTTTTCTCCCTTATGGAGCCAATGCCCAAATTGCCAAGGTCTCATATTCCTCACTGAAGGCAGAGTTTTGCAATACTACTTTAACTTCTTCTTTAGAATCTTGAAAAGGATTCTTGGACTTCATAATAGCATTAAAATCCACTGCATCTGCAATGTCCCATTTAGGAAAAATCAATACACCAGCCTGACTCACTAGTTGTCTTCCTTCTTTAGGAGTGATGTTCTTGAACTCTTCCATCAGTTCAACTTTTACTTCTTCATCATTCTCCTAGTATGAATTGTCAGGCCTTAGTTCCCTTCTCTCCCTGCATTTATTTTGATACTCTTCAAATTTCATTCTCCATTGCAATTGCAAGAATATAAGAGTCTTTACAAATGTATTGTCATCTAAGAACTCCTTGCATGCTTCCATTCTTGCATCTTGTACACTTTTACCTTTCATATCCAAATCGGATAAAACCAATTCAGCTGACCTAGGAGGGGAAAGCATACCAGCCTGCATGTCCTGATTAGTAACAATAATTTCATTTTTCAAATCCTCATGTGGGTGATTAGTTCTTTGCCTCTTAGGGCTTGGCTCAGATAGTGGTGATGGGGGACTGTCTTCTTGTGAAGATTTTAAATCAATGATCTTGACTACCCCAGGTAATTTGAATTTCAGATCTAGTTGTGGAGGGGCCTTCATTATCTTCTTCCCCTTTTTGTCTATTCATTCCTCATCACTGCTACTATGCTTTTTCCTTCTATAGATGGGACACTTTTCTGTAGGCTGGTATACTAACCTTGTTTCAATTGGCACATCACTTTGTCCTTGCATACCCAGACTTAGCCTTAAATTTATCTTCTTGGTTGTCAAGGTATCCATAATCTCCTTGAAATTCTTCATTAGAAAATCAATTTTCTTATGGTATGGAGTGAACTCCAATAGTGGATCATATTTCAGATCCATTTCATGCACAACATCTAGTAGCTTACTGTAAGCTATCCACTTCTCTTTATTCAACTACTCCTTATTTAGATCAAATTCATTTCTGATCAAGTCCTTTGGGGAAGTTGAACTCATGTACGAATTTTTCTCCTTTTATTCTTTGTCTAAAAGAGAAAAGAAGCCTTCAGGATCATGTTGTCGTCTTGGACCAAATCTCAAATGGTAATTAGCAAAGAATTTATCAAAATGCGTCCAGCCTCCCTTTGAAAATGTAAAGTCAGACACCATTGTATAATTAGGGAAGAATGTTCCCTTTCCCCTTCCAATAAGGTTTTCTTCATGAATACAACCCATCTGCCACATAAATTCTGCAAACCCTATTCTTGGTGGCACATTGTATGGCAGGATGTGAGGGGCTCCCTGAAATCCATATACTCTCAAGACAGTGCTGATTGGGTATGGGATAACGTCACCCCAGTTATGTAAAACCATCAATTCTAGCTTCCTCCCCTTTGGCCTGAGGAAATCATGTACTTCCTCAGGGATCCTAGGTACATTCACCATGAATCTAGAAGAAAAACACTTATCAAATTGCACATAACTGGGGTTTTCTTTATTACAAGATAAATCCACAACCCATATCTGTACTGGAAATCTTTCTCCATTAACTGATTGCCTTAAGTTCATCTTCTCAAAAAAGAAATCAGCATTCTTAAACATAAACATATGCATTAGCATAGAATACCAAAAGAATTGAGTACCAATATCATTTTTCTGCAGCTTCGACAACCCTTCATGTATCCTCTCAGCCAAGAAAGAGGCAGTCATATGTCACATAGAAGTTAGGGTGTTGTATTTGCACCCCCATGAACATGTATGTAATAGGCATTACCACACCAGGATTAAAACCCAAAATTTGACATAATGAATAGAAAGTGGCCAAGAAAGGGTTGGAAAAACAATTTAATCTAAAAGGTTCCTAGTCACTAGGGATGATATGAAATTCTGAATCTCCTGCCCTAACTAGATGAGGTGGAATTAGCTTAGCCCTAAAAAGAGATTTTAGTTTTGCATATTCCTGCTTCATTTCCTCAAGATCAATAGGAACCAAGTCTTCACTTAGCTCACTCAAATCAAAAATCTGTTGGATATCATCTCTATTAATTTCTAATAGCATCCCTCCATCATTATCCCTAATTATCCGTGTGATGGGGTCATACCTCATGGCCACTACCCTAAGTAAGTCCACATTAGGGAATAAATTTGGTACAATCAGCTTCCCCATGTCATACATCCATCCATTTGAAAACGAGTAAGGAAAATTCCTCTTTCCATACCACAATCTGAACATTTCTAAGTCGGTAAGTGGAACCCTAGCATCAACAATGTTGGAGCAATTACACACTAACCCCTCCCCTAGGATTTTCCCTCGCATCAAGACTACACCTTTCCTTTTATCATTCATTGATAACAAAAATTGATCCAGGAAATCATCGTACAAGTTTCTCTTCAAACATTCAATGTGGCCATAGTGCTGCTTGGGTGGCACCATCTTGGACAAACTAGGGCTTCGTCACAATGTTACACTTCAAGTGGCTATGACTAAGTAGATATAGGAAATTATAGAGTAAAATACTACAATTCCTTACAATTTTTGATTAAACAATAGCCCTAACAAAAGATTTCGATGAGCTCAATGACAAGCATAGAAAAACCCCTTCACAAATTTAGGTGCAGAATAACTGGGAGGCAAAGAAAATAAACTTACGGCTCTTTTGGCATAAACTCCAAATTCTGGCTGCAACTGCTTCACAATTTCACCTTTGGCTCTGAAACTATTCTCATGAAATAGTTGGATGCTTTGTGATACCAATAAAACATGTAAATTGATTTTATGTCGATCAAATCTCACCAGTAGATGTCTCATCCACCATTAAAGCTCATTCGCAAGCTGCACGAATGGCTCCAACCACATTTGATACATATTTAAATTTCAACCGTTGATCCTTTAGTTTGATCAAATCATCGATGGCCACCTTCAAAATAGGCTGACATAATCGCCAACATGACAATAAGGGGCCCACCATGCCATACGCCGCAAAGGGAACCCACATGGCGGTTGCTCACGATATCACAATCCCTTGATTTACCATTGCAGGATGGCGGGCAACCGTTGATCTTTTCTCATTAGAGATCCTGCTCCTTCAAAGTGGTCACCATTCCTTCCGCTAACTATCAAGCAGCTTTTCCCTCAAAATTATAACATCCACGTTGAAATAAAGCATGCGCGTCTCACAAGCACTTTAGTAATCTGCCCCTTAATATATTTAAAACTAGCTAATGCTTTCTTCACTCCTTAGGCCTTATCGGATAAGACACGTGGCAGTCGCCCATGCTATCACGATCCAATCATTCATGATTGTGGGATGGCAGGCGCTGTTGATCTTGAAAAGAAAACACATCAATGGTCGTGCAGGTTTCATCCTTCAGAAAGGGAATGTGGCGCCTGTCCGTGATATTGCAATCCAATAATTCCTGATTGCGGGATGGCAGGCACCGTTGATCCGTAGGAAATAGATCAATGACAATGCTAATTCAAAATCTTTGCAAAATAAAACATTTATTAAAAAGGCAAGGGGACACCACTAGGCGGACGACAAACAATCAACATAAGTTGTTTTAAAATGACAAAGCACAGGGTCAGCCCAGACTTAGGGGAAATAAAAATTTACGGAAGCCACAAAATTTAAAGACCGAAGGGGCCAATGTCTAGATGAAATGATGGGGCCCAAGATGTTTTAAAAACCCCCTTAAAAGGTAACAGTGAAAAAGAACCCGACCAAGGCATATCACAAAAACATGATCTAAGATGAAGACAAGACTAAAACCCTATCCCTTCAAAATTTTCAACACCATGAAAGACTAGCAACCTAAGGGAAGACATGAGTGACTAACAAGGAGAAAAATTTGAAAGCTCCATCAGAAAGGTCTCCTCCCTTCTTGGTAGTGATAACCTCCTCCACACACAACCCTTATAAATTATGAATAGAGGAATATAATCTTTGAAGAACTCAAAATTGATTCTCTCCTACCTGATGCAATTAGTCATTTTATCCTTACAAACATTTATAGTGATTACTAGAGGCACATAGACCAATTCTTCATAATAGAAGAATTTGATCATCCTTTTCCAATGATGGCATTATGAGAAAACCTTAGATTAAATGAATAATTCCTAGCTAAGTTCTTTAAATCATGTCCAACCGTATAAGAGAAGACTGTTGCTATGTGTACCTGGATACCATGGAGAAAGGCTAGTCTTTGGGCTCTTTCATCAATCATCCTACCTTAAAACATACCAAAAATCTCCTAGAAATTAGACATAGGAAGATTTAATATGACTTAAAAATTTTATTGCCAAAGCGTAAACTTATGATGACTTAACCAGGCCTAGTACACACTCCCTCCCTGTTAACCACTTAGACATATGGAAATTAAATGTAAATTTTCTGCTATTTTTAGTCATGTAGGTGTCCAATAAACCACTTGGTGGTGTTTCCCTTCAAGTTTATTTACTTGAATGAAGAAAAAAATTCCTTTGATTACAATTAGAGAATACATTTGAGGCCTTAGTTGTGTAACTGGTGGACCATAGTCACATTTAACACTTGTTACAAAGCTTGGGAGTTAAAACATTAAGTAGATTTGATTTGTGATGGACACATTTGGATGGTAGTAACAATAGATTGCAATCTATCAAGACTTGATTACCTTATAACCTGTGAAATTCTAGTGATGAAATGATAGATTAATCATAATGTCACCTTGGGATCACATCACCATGAAAGAACTTCATCCAACATCCTTATGAGTGTAGGTACCACCAAATAGGTATTTGTCAGATCTGTCTTCCTCGAGCGAGGGAAATTCAGGAAGAGAAGAGGAAAGAGAGACATGTAGTATGTCTAAAAGAGGGAGATCAACTAGAGGTCAAAATATTAGAAGAAAATTCCGTAAACACATGGAATTTTTTCTTGCTAAAGGGGGGTCATGTTCTTATGATGATGAAAGCATAGGCAACGTCTAGGTACCCTTGAGGTACAAACATCTATGGAAACAATGGGTACCCAAGGAACTTCCTCCAATAAACACTGATTTTTGTGTCAACGAGAGGATATATTGCATAGCACCATCATCATTACATGGTCTGGGTCTATTTTGCATGGACGGAATAAAGGTCTGTTACAACAAAGTTACTGAATTGATGGAGTATGTCGGACCCTATTACAGTTACAAAGATTGGATGCAACTGGTTCGATATACACGAAGTATGTGTAGGTATGCACTGTTAGCAAATTATATACAACTAAAAGATAAGGATCAAAATAAAGGAGTGGCTATGTACATTTACAGAAGGCCAAAAGTATCAGGGAATATTGCAGGGTTTATAAATAGTACATGACCTAGGTCAACAAATAAGCAACCCAATTGCATATTCGAGGTGCACGAGGGAAACTGTGTATTCGTATGTGCGATAAAATCAATAACTGTAGGGGAAGAGTTTCTAATTGATTACAATTTAAATTTCTTAGTTACAAATACAGTTACTATGGGGGTGGTACGTACTATGTACCATTTTACCCAACCTCCAATTAATGACTCCAATATACCATTTTATTCTTATGTTTTTTTTTTAAGTCTATTGGTTTCATTTTAGTAATGTTTTTTTAAATTTAATTTTTTTCACAGCGGGACATTGATAGTACAGAGAAGGCTCTAGCCTAGAGCACAGATTGTGATTTATCTTCAGGTGCTTCTACTCGACAGGTTTACCTCATTGTAATTGTACAAATTAGATACGAGCAAAATGTTTTATTATTATGTTTTTTTCATAAGTTTTTTGGGTTAATTCCGATAATGTTTTTAATATTCTTGTTGCATTCGACTGATTGGGGAAAGGCACCAGCAATAGAGGAGAGCATCCATAGTGATTTGTAATCAATATTTTGTGATGATGACATCTCTTATTCAACAAACCCTCTCGATACGATAAAGAAGGTCCAAAAAAAATGCAATCAAGAAATGGTTAAGTTGATGCTCATAGTGCCTCAAACAGATGAGATAAAAGAGAGGGTTAAAATATTAAAAGAGAGATTACAAAAATTGCAAGTAAGTTGTCATGAGGTCTTTAATTATAACATAAGTTCATTCATGGTTTTATATTTTGTATTCTTTTATGTCATGAACTAAAATATGTGTTATTTTTATAGGGTTATTTTCCTCCTCATGATGCTCCTGGCCATGATCAGGGTACTGCAAGTGCTGCTCGAGGAGTAGGGGTTGGTACAAGTGTCCATCCTGATCTTCTTATGCATACATCACATCATCTGAGCCCATCATCCGTGCCTATATTGTCGTCTGAAATTTCGGCAACACATACCATGCAGGCATCTGTTAATGCACCCTCTAGCAGTGAACACATTCCAGAACATGTGTTAGGACATGTACCTGGGGATGCAAAGGCCACTAGTACTAGTGATGTTTTAGCAGTATTTCTTGGATCTTAACGTATTACTAGTATGGGAACATTGCTGGTCACACTTGTGGTGACCGAGGATTTTGTTCCCATAAAGATAGAGAGGGTCCTAGGTACTTTAAAATGTTTTAATTATTATTAGATATAATCCAATTGAAATTTACTTATTGATCACTCTTTTTAGACTATTGATCCCATGATCATTTTGTAGGAAATGATGTTTTTTATAAACATCTAAGTGATATTACATTGGAGCTCTTCGGGCCCACCATACACACACGGTGGAATGCCCAAAATCAAGATTTAAAAGATGAGCTCATTAACCGTTTAGTTGTGTTGTTCAGTGATAAAACATTCAATTGAACCAAGATCCTTCAGAAAGCTGATACCTATCTAAAGTATGCGAAGGACCAATATAGGTCACATTTAGAGAAGAAAAAAAAGTATGAGCGTCCCCCCATGATTCCAGAGAGGGAGTGGAAGGACCTGGTGTCATATTACTATTTATTTTTACATAATCTAACTTATTTCAAAATTTTCATAGGCTGCTCGACACATCGAAGGCAACAAAGGCAAGACTAGAAAAATACGGGTAGCACAAACTTGGCTCTAGTGGTTATATGAAATTAGCCGCACAAATTGTAAGTATCAATAAATGAAATATAGTATCCAAATAATAAATTGAAAATAATTTTAGTTTTATCACACCATAGAAGCAAAATTCATGATCTTATGCAAAAATGTAGGGCTCTGAATTCAACAGAGTTCCCACAGAAGATGACTTGAAGATTGCCTTCCAGCAAGGCTATGGAGCCGTGGTTGAATGCCTAAGAGTCTTGACTGGGCAAACACAACCTTCCACTACATCCAACACGAAGGTAAATAAAATCAATAAAGTTTATTTGAAATTGAATACTTGTGCAATCCATAGCAGCATTAATCATTTGGGGAAAAAATCAGCAAACCAAAAGTTCAAGATTTTTTGAAAAAATGGGGAAAAGATCGAGAAAAAATTGGATTTACAAAAAAACACAAAAAATTGAAGAAAAATAGTCAAAAACTACTTTTTTTTAAAATTTACTGGCATTTTCATAGCATACAGACATTGAGAGTAAATAAAATACAGAGTTCAATCCATGAGTTATAGAAAATAGATTTTTGTTGGTTATATTCATATTGTTGATTACATTTCACAAAACATACTACAACTACATAAATATTAGATGGTGACAGTTGTCTATGCTACCACATTTTTTATACATGTCTACCAAAGCATTTTATCAAACAATTCACTGCCTTGCTACTATGGCTAAAAGCCTAAAACAATTACTTTTGAACAAGTTATGGATGCTTGGAAAAAATCTATCAAAGAATAATAGTAAGCAATAGCATAGACAAGGCAATTCGTTATGGCATTCCATCACCATGAGACCACATTTCTTTTAAGCATTTTTTCAAATAGTTCACTACCTTTTCTATGCTACCACATTTTTCATACATGTCTACCAAAGCATTTTATCAAACAGTTCAACGCCTTCATGCTATGGCTAAAAACCTAAAATAGGTGCTTTTGAACAAGCTATGGATACCAAAGCATAATAGTAAGCAATAACATAGACAAGGTAGTGAGTTGTTTGAAAAAATTCCTAAAAGAAATGCAGTTTCATGGTGATGGAATGCCATGACAATCCGTAGCAATTTGCTTTCATGGAATTCCATCACCATGAGACTACATTTCCTTGAGACAATTTTTCAAGCAGTTCTTGCCTTGTCTATCCTATCATTTTCATACATGTCTACCAAATCATTTTATCAAAAAGTTCATTGCCTTGCTGCTATGGCTAAAATCCTAAAATAGGTGCTTTCAAACAAGCTATGGATGCTTGGAAAAAATCTATCAAAGCATAATAGTAAGCAACAAGCCATGGTCTCATGGTTTTTTTTTGCGCGAAAAATCAACTCGATTTTATTCACATTTTTTTGCAGATTTTAAACACATTTTTTTGGCTATTTTGCAGTTTGAAATGGAAAATAATCATTGACCAAAAAGTCAACGATTTTTTCAAAAAATTGGGGAAAAAATCGTCTAGCCTGCAGATTTTTTAAAAATCGCAATTAATTGGGATTTTTTGCAGATTTATGCTTCTATGGACTGCAATCTATTCAATACTAATTTCCAGCATAAATTAATTACATGCCTATTTGTTTTAAACATTCAAGCAATGATAATACTACACATGACATTGGAATGCAGCCTGGTGAGGGTGGAGCACAACTTGCAGATGAAGGTCATGGTGTGCATCTCGGTACTTTAGAGCATGTAGAGCGTGATCAACATGTTGAGCATGATCAGGCTAGAGAAGATCAAGAACATGATGTGGCCCCATCAGGTAAAAAGGACCACTCTAAAGTTCTTTTAAACATATTTAATTGAAATTGGTGTATTAATTAATGTAACCTTTCGTGTTTCAACTTTATAGCATGTAGAGCATGATCAACGTGTTGAGCATGATCAAGCTAGAGAAGATCAAGAACATGATGTGGCCCCATCAGGTAAAGAGGACCACTCTCATGTTCTCTTAAACATATTTAGTTTCAATTGGTGTATTAATTAATGTACCCTTTCATGTTTCAATTGCAGATCAAGATTTAGAGGGTGTTCAACATGTTGAGTATGACTCTATAACAAAAGTTCAGGAACATGATGTGGACCCATTAGGTAAAGAGAACCACTCTAATGTTCTTTTAATTAATGAAATACTTGTAACAATAATAATAAAACATATTAGTTTAACATTTCTTTCTTATTGTAGCAAACCCCCCCTTGAGGCGACGTCCACGTCATGAGAAAATGACTACATGTACATTAAGATCATGAACAAAGGGAAGAACAACTAAAGGGGGGACATATATTGATTTAGAAAACAATACTCTACATCAGCTTTATGTAGATTTGAAAAAGAAACAAAAAAAGAAGTGATTGTAATCATATCATGACAACCATATTTTTGATAATATGTAAAAACTGAAAGAAAGAAAATTATATGTTACTGAATGAATGTGAATATGTTAATTAATGAATTTTATATGTTAATGAATGAATGATTAATGTTATATGATTGGGTATGGGGAATTGAGAGTGATGTGAAGGGGGGGGAGGGGCCAAATGAGCTTCCACCATCACATGGTTGGCCCTGTTAAGTAGAGAATATTAAACTATTCTCGAAATAAAGAGAAGCTCAATAAGGTAATGCACTTTTCAATATAATAAATGCATCATTTGAAGCATCAAACCAATATGCAAAGATGAAAGAAAGTGCTAACTTTTCACCATGGTGGCAGAAAAATGATTCTTTATACCCTGAATCCATGCTCTGCATCATAATTTTAAGTTGTTTCCATTCCAATGTTCTGAGTTTAGTTTGTTTGTATGGCTTTGTATGAATACCACATTGTGTTGTGTGTGGATTTGGTTTTAAGGTTTTGTTTCTTCTATTTTTAGTGGTGACATAACTCTAAAATTTGACTTTTGTGCATAACAACTTAGTGGAAAAATTGACAGCTCTAAAGGGTTTAGAGGTTCGATTGAGATAGATACATGGATATTTGGATCTTGTTGAGGGGAGCTTCGACTTAACCATGAAATTTTGTACCATTTGCAGGTATGCAAAAGTTTCTCTACTGACATTCATTCTCGATCATAAATGTTGTAAATGATATTAATGCTTCAAACTTAAGATTTGTTTCATTGTTATAATGATCAAAATGTTATACTGTGCTATACATTCAAGCATTCTCTTGCCCGCTACCCTTTGCTCTCTCCCCCCTCCTTTTAAGAATTTTCTTTGTCATAAAAGATTCACATTTCTGTCTCATTTACACAAATTTATCTGAAGCACTAGAAGTGAATAAAGATATGTAAAAGATGATGGATTATGTCTAAATAACAACTTTCCATCTTATAGCTAATTAAATCCTTAATATTTGGATAGTTCAGAGCTCTAGTAAAATAATTGCCCAAGATTTGAATATGAAGGGATGTGACTTGATTGATCTCTCACCGATGGTACATTTCAATGAATATTTTTAAAAAAAAAATTGCATTCTTTCATCGCAATTTCGAGGACAACATTCGATGAATCACAGAAAAGGTCCGACGAATTTTCTATAGCTGTGACGAAGCCTTTTTCATAACTCCCTTGTGCATTTCATCGTAATTACGATGAAGTCCACCGACGAATCATAGAAAAAGTTCCGATGAAGTTGTTTAGCCTTGACAAATGCTTCATCGTAACTCCTATTCCGTTTCATCCCACTTTCGACGTAAATAACCGATGAACCACATAAAAGGTCTGACAAAGTTGCTTAGCTACGATGATGGCTTCGTCGTAAATACTTACCCATTTTGTCGAAATGGTGACAAAAATCTTGTGTTCTTTTGATGCCCATTTCGTCGATATTACGATGAAAACCAGAGCCATTTTATGATGCTGACGACTGACGAATCTGCATCATTTTTTTGAGGTTTAATTCATCATCGAACGTGCGACGAAAAAATAGTGACAAAAATGTTTTCGCCATTTCATCGCTATTATGAAAAATATTTTTCGAACCACCGATGAACGTCAGTCAGAAAATGGTGTCAAATTCAGTAGTGTGTTTTGGAAATTTAGTGGGTGGAGAGAGGAGGTGAGACACAGGGGCTACTTCAACACCAAGTGTTTCCTAGTCAGTTTGGAGCCTCGCATAGTGGAGGCGCATAGGCTAGACAAAGTGATCAAACAATTTGGGGCTATATAGGATATTCTACAAGGTCCAGACATGTTTCAGTGGATCACATGAGAGCGGCCATGGGGGGAGTTGATTTCGCCGAGATTTGCCAGAGATCACTGGGAGACATTATAGCTAGTGCCCTACCTAGGGAAGACTGGAGGGGAGAGGGTGGTAGGAGTGACATGTTGATATGCCAGATGGTTTCACACCCATTAGTGGGAGAGGATTACACCAAAGGAGCCCACACATAAAGGCACTAGGTTTTGGATCCGGAGGGACAAGTGAAGGCTGGAAGGCACGAGGAGGGGAGTGGGGGAGAGCCCGGACAGAGGATCAGTATGTGCTAGGATTTATGGGACAATAGGAGGGGTCATAGGGAAGAGGCAGGATAAAGAAGGGGGGATGGAAAGGAGGAGGAGGTGGAATGGAGGGAGGAAATGGAGGGAGGATAGGATGGAATGGGGGAAGGACAAATAAGGGAAAGGAGGAATGGGAGGATGGAGGTGGAAGGGACAGGGGAATGGACAAAAGTGGCAGTGGTCGGAATGGATGAGCTAGAGATGGAGATGAGAGAGGAGAGAGACGATCTTGAGGGGGAGGTGAGGTTTGTAGAACGATAGATGAGGGTGGGGAGGAGGGGAAAATTGAGGAGAGTTTGGGTGGCGATCAGGGCTGAGTAGGAGGATGATCCACAAGAGGATACTATGGATGTGGATGTTCTTGTGGTGGAGTTGTTGGTGACAATACCATATGTACCACTCAAGGACCCTATTGTTTTATTGAGGGGGGCTAGGAAAGGCTATGGATGATAGAGCAGAGGCTGAGGGTTATAGAGTTTGAGGTGTGCAGAATTGGGGTTGAGGGGAATAGGCTTTAGGTAGAGGTATAAAGGTCAAGGGATAGAGGGACTATGGCTTCATTTTTGACCACCTGACCTCACAAGTACATGATGTAGAGAGGGAGAGGCATGAATTGCGAGTAGAGGTGAGTACGTGGTGAGCTAGCCAGGGTGACTTAGGATTAGGATAGGCTACAGGAAATGATGATGATATTACAGGCCAAGGTACAGTAGGATCCCAGAGTGGCAACATATCAGGTGTCGGCAGAGGGTCAGTAGCAGGCCAAGAGGGGGATGGAGGAGTTGAGGGTATAGGTGACAGGGTTGTTGAGGGAGAGGAATGAGCTCTAGGACAAGGTGTCTATGGTAGAGACAACACTTGGGGATGTGAGGTCGAGGGAAGAGGGTACAGAGGCCCAGTTAGAGATTGTACAGAGAGAGAGGGACACAAAACATGCAAAGGTATAGGAACTCTGGGGTGAGAGAGACAGAGCACAGACATAGGTACATGCAATGCAAGGGGAGAGGGTTGCTGCACAGGCACAAATAGTGACATTGCAAAGTGGTAGTGATAGGATAGGGGTAGAGGTACAAAGACTGCAGAGAGAGGGATGCCATAGAGGCACGAGCAGTGGCTGCAGAGGAGGTGAGAGATAAACTATAGGCAGAGATTGATCAGTTGAGGATGGACCAGGAGGTGTGGGCACATGAGTGGAGAGTTATTAGCAGAGATCGAGATAGATACAGACATAAGCAAAATGCAGTTAGGTATCTGGTTGTAGAGAAAGATGAGTACATGAGGGAGACATCTTTCTAGATGGTCACTTATCAACATGCAGTTCCAAATTCGGCATAGCGCACATTTTATTTTTTCCAACATGGTCCTCAGATGCCCACGTCATCCCAATCACTAGGGACATGAATCTGAGGATACAATGACTCTCAGGTGACACTCCCTCACAGAGGGTCAATGCTTGACTCTCCACAAAGGTCAAATGTGGGAAAATCTTTTGGAAAATGATAGGATACCAGATTGTGACAGGTGCATGGTGGATGGATAGTATAGAGTAGTAGTGGTTACATTTGATTTAGATCCTTGTACTTGTACTTTATTTTGTGATCATGATGTATACGATGGGTATGTATTTTGATGATATTGATGGACATTATTATGGACTATGTGATGAAAATTTGATTTTGATATTTATATGATATGTGATAGCCCTTATTGACACCATGTTATGTATACGGTGGATGATTCTATTTGTGCATATGTGTATGTTTTTGATTTTATGATGGGTGATCATGATGAAATAATATGTACATGTTTATGATGTCATGTTGGAAGTATACCCCATATGGATGCAAACTAGCGACTGTGTAATGCAGGATGTGATGCATTGTTTATGATTTTATCTATGATGGATATGGACCTAACAATTTGTGATGCAGGATGTGGTCCATATAATGATATAAAATAATATGGAAATGTATGGATATAAAATGAATCTAAGATGCATGATTAATCTAAATAACGTAATATGAGATGATAATTCCTATAATGCAACATTCTATGGTTCTTTTACGATCATACTTGTTTTAGCTTATAAAATAAAATGAAATGCAACATGGGACTTGCATGGGAATTTGGGTAGATGGTGTGAAACTGCCCCTGTCAAAAACCATTGATATCCTGAGAAGAACGGGAGAGAGAAGGTGAATATTTGCACAACCAAAATCATAGGTTAATGGATAGGGATGAATGAAACACAACATAATTGATAATGAAATGCAATCCTAATTTAATTTTCCATCTTCGGAGCACTGATTTTTGCTATAGCATAAGACACTAGGTTCCGGGGTATATGGAACCAAGACAAGTTAGTGTCTAATGCATAAAATAAACATAATAGACAAGAGGGATATCCCAACACCCCAAGTGACCAAGACTTTTCTAGTTAGTCAGGGTGTGGGACAGCCACAAGCTTTACAAAGGGATGCCACATGACACAAGATCTTAGAGATCTTGGTGGGTACTATGTGGGACGACCCATCAGACAACAACAATAAATGATCAAGATACGCCCCTATGTTAACCCATCAAAACACACCATAATATGATAAATCATGGTGACCTTGATTAGTTGGAATAAGGAGCTCAAACAATAAA